>VOMN01140804.1:0-34453 GCA_014899125.1 Orchestia grillus
ACACACGTACCTGTAACACACACGTGCCTGCAACACACACGTACATGCAACACGCACGTGCCTGCAACACACACGTGCCTACAACACACACGTACCTGCAACGCACACGTACCTGCAACATACACGTGCCTGCAACACACCCACGTACCTGCAGGTCAGGATGCTTTGCATCGGTGTGAGAGCACGCACGTATGATGCCCCCTCGCCAATCCCACTCACATATTTTCGACAACTTCAACCTTGAAGCACCAGACACACTCAGAAAACGTTTTCCAACTACTTCATCTCGTATCTTAGCCATGATTCACTTCACGTTTCATTTTGAATTCGACCATGACACTGAACAGTTTCAAGAGCACAATTTACACACCCACCCTAGCACAGTCAGGGATCAACTGACACTGGGCCAGCCGTCGAACTTCTCCTTGAATGTGGCCTCAACTGCGCGTAAAAATCTAATCCTTCAAAGATAGATGCAAAATTCCCATTGTTTGTAATATTTTCAGGCACTCATGAACTAGAATCTTTCAAAGTGTGTTTTGACGTAAGTTAATACTGGCATGAATAAATCTTAAATTCTTATTGAAACATCACCTAGAATTTTGCAGTTGCTGGTGACAGATTGTCAAGAAACGTTCAAGGTGCCACGAGAATATAATTATTGAAACGTTTGAGAGGCGGTGGTTTATCACTCGAGTTAATATACAAGCACGCCTGGAAAAAGTACATGCTTTCAAATACCTATGATACTAGTTTTCAGATTTTTTAAATGGACTAAATGTGTTCAGAAAATATATATTTGCTATGATGTCATTATAGATGAAATATTGAGTGTGATGCGGAAATATTCAATGTTCCCATAAAAATCACGATAACATTGATCACAGGAATCGACTATGGATTTATTATGTTAGATTCTATGGTGCTGACAGCTGAATACTTGTTCAAACTAATTAGTAGCCGAAAAAATGTCATGGCGATAGAATATCAAATGAAACTTGTAGTCTGATACCATGGCACTCTTCCTCTTTACTCTGAGGATAGAACTTGTCAAAAAAAAAAAATCCAAAAAAGGCTCTTTACCCCTTTCTTCCTCCTCTAAACTCTGTGAACAATAATGCAGGGTGCAGGGAAATGATGTAAATTATGTGTCGATTAAGTAATAGTATGGAATACTCAAAGAAAAAAAATGGCTTTTCCAACAGAAAAAGCATCAGTTTCATATTAACAAAATTATTAACGTGTGGATGAATTGGAGTGGAGAGATAATTAATCATATACTCTTTATTAATCTTTAAGGTCATTTTATTTAATTTTTAGTTTATTTTGTTCGTTCTTAGTTTATTTCAAGTTCATTTTACATTCATTTAAATTTATGGAAAACTGCGACAGATCTATCATCACTAGGTATCAAGATACCCACGTTTATTTAATCTAAGCTTTGGAAAAATATTCACAAAGAATTATTTCTTAAAGGTAACTATTTATGTATATTATATACATTACTATTTACAGAATATACAGGGTGGGCATAAGTGAAGCAACCTCTCTCCTAAGAAAATAATAAACCAACATCTTATAAATAAATCTGTATAATTTAACATATAAGAAAAAAAACTGCAGATTTGTTTAGTGTTTCAGTACGCGCTAGTAAGGGCGTCTTACTTATGGTCCACCCTGTGTAAAAGGAAGCCATATATTACATAAATCATTAGAAAGAAAGAAACATAGAAAGCAAGAAAGAAAGAAAAATCGTTTATGTCGGAATCAGTCACGTAGAAAACAAGTAAGAATTGTTTTTTCAAATTAATAAAATTACAGCATTAAAATTAAAACGTGAAAGTCTCGATAAAACTTTAAATTAGGATCAATAAGACTACAGCTTTAAAATTACGAGTGAAAGTCGCAATAAAACTTCGGATCATGATACTTAATTACGTATTTACCCAAAATCGTGATACCTATACGGATCGTGGTACTTAAATTAACGAACTGCAAGAGACCCACCTTGTACTTGCATATGTAAACGTGTAAAAAGAAATTCACACGATCAGTCAAACTCTGAAGACAATAATGGAAGACACTCAAATATGGGTATCGAATGCTAACTTTGCTCTAAATTTTAGAGTCAGGTCCGACCTGACATTTGACTCCCACACTTAATTGTAACGCTGAAGTCTCACTGTTTGAAAACTCGATTCTACCATGCTTTGTAGGTGACTGATTTCGGAATAAACGATTTCTCTTTTTACTTTCTTTCTTTTTTTTCTGACTCTAGAATTGAGAGTAACCGCCCTACCTGACTCTGCAACTACAGAATTGAGAGCAGAGTTAGCATTCGATGCTCATACTTGAGTGTTTGCCGACACTGTCTTCAGACTTTGACAGCTGTTTGCCTAGAGTTTGTATGGCAACGCTTTCGTTTTGAAGTCTGTAACTTAAAGGAGGAATTAATTAAAAAAAAATTCTCGATAAGATACATGAACTATAGGTGTCAATGAGGACATTTTCTCGGAAAAAGTAAAGAATCAGGAATACAACTGTCACCTTCTGCATATATCACGGTTTTCTTTTGATGAGGCACCAAGTAGGAACATAATTCTGACAAAAAAAATTCACATTACAACATTCGAAATAAATAACAAGCGCAAATGCATACGTTGTGATTCAAGTATCATATAATATCATTGATTATTGTAACGGAACTTACCCATATATCGACGCTGTTTTCAAATGTCTTAGTTTCGGTTTTGTCACTTCTTCAGGTTCCAGAAGTACTTTTTAAAAACTCAATGAAATAAAAGTAATTAAAAATATAAACTCTGATAACAGGGTTATTGGACATGCATGTTTGTCAATCCGTTATGCAATTGCAAACGAATAAATTTTGGCAGAGGATACATTATTGGCATTCTTAGTTCATGAAAAAGTCGATAAACTTTTTTTCATCATAAAATTTGTCTATTTTCCCTTGCTAAATAAGATTGCGATAAAATGTTAAGCATATTTTACATAAATCATGCGCCACTTATATTAATTTGTCAAGAAGTTCGACCAATTTGCGAAAAAAAATACATTTAAAAATTAGTTGAAATTAAGTAAATCAATTCAATTTTATTTGCATTGTCTGTAATAAGTCATCTTTCAACTTAATTGAAAAAGTGATACTTTCTATTTTATTCTATCAACACAAATTGGTATGACATCAGCGAAGTTTTACATCATATTGCAGTAGTAAAATCCTTTACAGATTAATTTGATGCTCACAATTGCTCATCTAGCATACTTGTGTCTAAACACATCAACTATAGAATATGCTATTGTAATTAGACAGGATAAAATTTCCCACTCTTTGCATGCTTATTGATGAAGAAAGTGTAACATATATCGGTAATTTACGATCATTTTTACAAGTAATGGTTTCTTTATGCTTCTATATCTACTACATTTTCCTCAATAAGCCTACAAGATGGTTGTAGTAGGTTTTCATCAATAAACCTACAAGGTGGTTGTAGTAGGTTTTCATCAATAAACCTACTACAAGTGACTACAAGTCCTCTTCTTCTCTAAGCCAGAGAGCATGTAATCCGTAAGGCAGTTAATGTAGTCATATATTGTATAAAAAAACACCCCGAGAGATTAAAGGTAGAAACAGATAAGCTTAATTACTGTCAGAAGAATTTATCATGCGAATTGGTAGTGAAAACGAGGAATAAATAAATACGTGGTAGATGCGCAGCATATTGGCAACTAAGAGGCGCCCAAAGTACGAAATATGCAGGCAGAGCATGCGAGGCTAATAAAGCATGCAACTGCTTACAACTGTATAGAACTATATAAATAATGAAAAGTCCACAATAGACCCGGAAATAATAAACTCTTATTATTTTGGTTAAATAATGTACTGCTGAGAGTCTTTTTCATCTCCTCTTGTAGATCTGTGTCCAGTAAGGTGGGGAAAAAAGAACAATGAGGTCTTGAGGCGCATGGACCAGGAGGATGATTAGGATCCGGAGACCTCATAAAACAGACGGAAGACGAAGAAGAAAAACAGCATGCGAGCGCTGAATGCGATTAGCGACATGTGAGCGTGCAGTTCGAGATCGGAGCTGATTTTGTTCTGTGTGGACGTGTGTTACCTGAGCTCGTCTGTTAATACGTAACTGTCACAAGTATTCTATAGAATAGTTTATTATACATTTACTGTCGTCATTTGCTTTATTCATTCTATCGGTACCTGGTAGAACTAGCTAGCTTTCTCCTGCTTAACCAAGGTTGAGCTTTGGTCTCTTAACCTTGATTAGATTTAAATTCGTGAGGGATAGATGTTGTTTAATACTTATCCTACTAAATTGTTAGGTAACTACTGAAGAATTTGAATTTTTTATTTGTTTTTATATATCAATTTCCTTCTCTTGTTAGGTTTTATTTAATATATCATAATTTTTTTGTATTAGGCTCAAGATTGACAACATTTTGCTAAAAAAACACCACACTGATTTAAATGAGTATAAAGGTATTGATTTCCTGGATGAAGTAGACCAGGGTATAATTTTAGAAATTACCGGTAGAATGATGACTTGTGGCTCATTTTTCAAAAGGCTGGGCCTCACATTAATGTCTCCATAGCTTCATTGCAACGATTCACTATATATATATATAGAACTTTATTGATCAGGGTTGGAAGCCTCCCTTGAAAAAGTTTTAAATTTCATATATTTATTTTACATGTATATTTATTTTAAATATATATTTATTTTTAAATGCCATATATTTATTTTTGAATAGCATGTATTTACTTTGAAATATCATTCATTTTTTTATTTAAAGCCAATTAATATTTTAAATTTTACATTATATTAAATTCTTTGTTAGTTTACAAGATTTTTATTTTCATGAAATGTGTTACAAAATGAGTAAAGATGAGAAAGGAACATTTAGTATGGACTGTAGAAAACATAGATTCTGCGCACAGGTATGTTTTCACATCGGATTCCTAGTGCATAGTCCATGGTGGGCTCCATGGCATGCTGCTAGCGTGATGGCCCTGTAACCGAGAGGACCCTAGTTCAAATCTCGGCTCAGTCGTCAAGGCATTTTCACGTAAGCAGGGAATACTTCCCTTGGACAAGGAAGTTTAAACCACACATTCCTCACATCCCTCACCACGCCATTAGTTGTAAGGCATTGAAAACCCAACGGTAAAACGTGTTGGAATTAATAAAGGTTCTAAAGGTTCATAGAAACAGCAAGTTAAGAAAAAAAGAGAGAGAAAACAAAGAAGAGATAGCAAACAAGATGTGAACATTAGAAGAAGCAAAGTAGGCATGAAAGATAGAAGTCTAAAAGGCCTATCTGTAACAGGTAACCTAACAATACTCCCCCAGTGTTGTCAGTCCCCATAGTATTGGGTAAGCAAACTTGACCTAACCTGGCTGCCTATCCTATGCTGCCTGAGGTGATTCTAAATAACAAAGAATTGGCATTGACAGATGAATAAGAATTGGTATGAGCATTGGATAAAAATTTGTAAATGGCGCATCACCAATCAAAATCAAGCTTTTAAAAGACTGTAACTGAAATGGGAAAGAGCAAACTTGAAAAATGAATTTGATAAAAAAAACAGTGTATAAAATCTGCTAATTGCTAGAAATTTATATGTGATAAGTTGGCAAGAGTTGGAGTAGAAGGGGGATTGAATAGTGTAGGATTTGATATGCAAAATAAGTTTTTATGATACTGCTGAGCTCAAAATTGAATAATAAAAGGAAATACTGGAAGAAATAAAAAAGTTGTCATGAATTGATGCTTTTGCTTGACTGAAGCATAATTTGACTTGAAATTATTGCATTATTGGTGTATTGGCTTATTAATATTGTGTTGATAATGTGAACTGTTGAACACCTTAGGAATGGCTTCGTGTTGTGTTAAATATTGTACAAACCAGCAGTAATTTTAGGCATACATTTTTTGAGAGCTCAGCTATGTTATTATTACCTCTTACATCAAGTTAAATAGTATTTAGTATCTTTTTTAAATTTAAATTTTAATTAGAGTGAAAAACATAACCTATAAGAAACTTCAACTTATCCATTGCAATACTTGTCTTGCATCTTGATTTAGAGGTAAATTTTTTAGTGTTATTGATACTTTTTTCCATATTTAATATTAATTTACTTCACCATATCTTAACTGTCTTTTTGCAGTAATATTTATTTTTTGCTCAACAGAAAGTTGGTGTTATTTATATTAGTTGTGAATTGGTGTTCTAAAAAACAAGTGTCCAGAATGAGTAACAGAGACTCAAGGCGTAATTGTGGCCCAGAAAAAACCACTCCACTTTATGTACTAAAATCGCCATACAGTGGAAATGGTCAATTCCTTAAAGAGGATGGAAAAAGGAATGATAATCGTTCGTCACTAGAAATAAGGAAAGTTTGTGAGTACTCAACTTATTTTGTTATTTCATTAGCCTGAAAATTGTTTATTTCTTATGTTATTAGTAATTTCCACAATAAGTGGAAATCAGTGGGTTTTTATCAGTTATCTCCTCAAGAAGCATACTGCCATAATGAATTTCTATCAAATCTTGGATGACAGTTTAGAACTGTTGCAGTTATATTTATTTATAGTGCTTTATTTTTTATTTAGTTATGATGCATTTAATATATCTACAGTATTTATTTGAGTGAACTTATTCTACTGTTGTATTTGTGTTAATGATCTTCATTTTTCTAATCTGTGTGTATACTTATGGAGATTAGTAGACAAGAGTTTGAAAATTGTCTATTCTGAAATCAACTACTTGCAATGCATAGTACAACTTGGTGTTTTGATTGGTAAGACTGAAATATTAAAAATAAGTGCAGACATCACATTGAGACTTTTAGTTGTGATTCTTAATTCACTGGCCAATCATTCTGTATTCTGATGTACAAACATACTATTAAGTAACAAAAATGCCTGTTTAACCTGTAGATAGGATATATTCCAGAGAATTCTCCTTTAGTGTAGTTTTGGAAAACAATGCACTTTTCAATAGGTAGTAAATGGTATTACTGAACTATGTTCAGGAGAGGAATGGACAAGAATCTCTGTGTTGGTGTATTTTAGTTCTTCAGAGCAGGTTGTAATATCAGCAGTTGAGTTCAAGACAAGGGACTCACACTTTTGTGCTTAATGATTGAAAGGAAGAGATGCTGCTCACTCATTCAAGACAAAAAGGCCTGCAATAGATTGATAGTAATTTCTGGGGATTTATGGGCTCATTTTGTGCAAATCTTATTGTGAACAAAGAATATATTAGACTCATTTAACACTCTGCCTCAGAGATATCTCAAGCTTCTGTCAAAGGTAGCTACAGCACTTGTCAAGTCTCAGTTTGGGGTGTTAGGTTTCATTTTCCTTTGATCATCTCTCATTTGGTGGCTAGCATGCAATGCAACTAGCTTCTTTCTTTTTTGACTGTCTATATCCTTTTTATATTATTACACTTACCACAGGTGTGTCTATATTACATTATTACCTGTTTGGTGATACTGCTGTTAGTTGTCAATTTTATTCACATGACATTGAAGCCTTTATACTCAAGCAGTGGCTGTAAGATAAAATATTTCAAAGTGATTGTGCACATAATGTTAACGATGTCATAATTTGAGACAATTCATTTTCAGATTTGGGCATTTCTAATATTAGTCAAGCCAAGGGGTCATCATATGTGGAGGTCGGCAGGACGAAAGTTGTCTGCGGTGTTTATGGCCCAAGAGAAATACCACCTAGCAATGTCTTCAAATTGTCCGGACAGGTGTGTTTGCTTACTGCTACAATAAAACTTTTTTTCACTAAGTTGAATCTCATTGAATATGAAATTAGTGTCTTTGATATCTTTAAAATATGATCAGGGAAATATCAGTTGCTTCTCATCATGGCACTTGTGATTTAGAATTTTTTATCAATGAATATTTTACTTCAAAATATACTATAGCATAGTAACAATCAACACAAGATCAATTAGGCTCCCAGGCCCGTTCTCGAGTCTCTTGTTCCAAAGGTAACGTCATTTGGTCAATGGGTTGGCTAGTAATATTCTACCGGTCTGCTGACCAGACCTGCTTCATGCTTTTATCGTCTTAAGGTCTTTTTCTCTGATCATGTATATTTGGGTGGGAGGCTGCACTAAACTGTACTAAAACACATATGCTTATCTAGTCTGTTCTTGAAGGTATTCTGATTTGATGCTTTGGCAACATCTCTTGGTAGCTGGTTAAATTTTTGTTACAGTTCTTTGCGAGAAGAACATGGGCCTTTTCTTGGTGCAGTTCCTCAACTTTTTCATCTTAAATTTATGGCATGTTAAAATAACTTTTCTGATTCACCTAAGGGTATTTTGTTATGAACATATATTTAAAAAAAGGAATTCATATATGAAAGAATTGTAATGGACGCCTTTTCCCCACGTGAGTGTATCAGTTAAAAATTCCAACGCAGAACACCTGTGCTCTCTGTCTTTGTGGACCCGTACCTAATACCATTCTCAATAATCACTGCCGTTAAAAAGGTTTGCTGTTTAAACCCTTTCTATGGACCAATACACGTGCAGGTAAAAAATAGACGAGTCTCAAATTGAGACCTAAACAGTATTCTGTGGTACACTCAGACTTGTTTTCCCAAAGTCGATACTGGCCGTGAAAACGGTTGAGAAGCGATTGGTTTGGTCTTGAAATGACCGTACATTAGCTAAACAGGGCAAGCTCTAGCGTTGAATAAAAACGGTTGGGCAGATTTGACATAAAATTTTCTATACAGCATATTATTAAGCCCGTGTATTCATATTCCTGTCCTCATGTATGAGAAATTTATAGCAAATATCACTTAAGGAATATGTAGACCTCTGCCATACCCTTCTCTAATGCCAATTAGGAATTTAACGCTGCACTTGTTGTTTTAGAGTGATTGACCTGATGGGATAATCCTATCTACTCGCTTTTGTGCGCCCAACGGCGTAATCTCTAGACTTCTGAGGAAGCAGTTCTTCTGTAGGAGGTTCTTACACCCGAGCGTGCTTCCATGGGGAGGGTCATCCAATATTCAGAACTGGGCTGCCGTAGGGAGTCATTCACCTTGTAGAACTTGGCTACCGTAGAGGGCATTCTTGATTCAGAACTTGGTTGCTGCAAGGGGCATTCGCTATACACATGTCTATATTTTGCAAGACGCCCGTAGTTCACGCTGATAGCACGACTTGGACGCCGACGTATTACGGAGATAAGTATCGTGTGTAATTCTTCCCGTTTGCTGTACCTCGTCTGTTGTTTCCCCATTTGCAGCGCTGTGAACATTGTTTAGGTAGGATTTGCATTGTGTTGACCCAATAAATTGAGGACCGTTGAATAGATATCGTGTGTTCCCCATTTCCAATCGGGAGCTCAACGGGAGTAAAATATCCTTGTTATGCAATCGTTATAACTAATGTTCGTCAATTCGAGTGTTCGCATCACGAAGGAATAAATTTATTTAATAAAGATCATTTACAGTTGAAGGGACCTTGGCGTCCTTAGAAATCAGGGCAATCGCGTCTTTCTTGGCCAGTTGCCTTGTACCCTCTAATTCATCCATGCTCACCATGTTCAAACAATTATCATTGGCATCATAATTGAGGCTGCAGCCTGTGGTGGCAGCGATGACATCAAGAAAATTACTCGAAGAATGGAGTCTCGTATCAAGAATTATCTGTCAACTTAGGTAGGTAGGCAGGCATACAACAATTTGGTAATGGTGTGATTCATCACAATGACAATGAACACAACTTTTTGTATTTTTGAGTAATATTAAAGTAAGTTCCATGTTTCTAATATTTTTATGGTCAAAATTTCATCGCCTTAGATATTGATACTGTTCGATCTATTCTTGAGTAGCCAATTACTACTACTAAAGTTGCCAAAGAAGTAAAGTTGTCATCAAATGATAACCTAGTTTAAAATGAGTGAAGCTTGTTGAACACACATTGCTTCATCTTCTGTCTGAAATATTTCAGAATCTTCTTAATTGTGTGTCCAAAAAGTCATTCTTGTATTGATGTACGAATGTTTCACGTGTGAATTTAGTGCACTTTTTCCAATGTGACGTGATAATAGTTAATTTTTGCAGGTCATGTGTGAAGTGAAAATGGCTCCTTTCAGTTCATTCATTAGACGCTCCCCCGTGCCTGATAGGCAAGTCAAGGAGCTGAGCATGCAAGTCAAAGATGCACTGGAGGCTGCTATTATACTGGTAAGAAATAATTATTTTCCTGGTGATTTATTTGCGTCTCTATTATTTATGTTTCAAATGTCTCATTCCTGCTGGACAATGTTACTTCTCACAAAACATGGAAACGCAAATATACATGGCAAAGGTTGAACATATTGATCGCAGTTGCTGCACAGTACTAGACTTATCATAGGAATTATTAGGTCAGGTTCCTACCTCTAATTGAGGGTAACTTGATATCTACTGTATGCTTATATTTCAATCGAATCTCGGTGTCGCCGTGTATAAAATATTGTACTACTACTACGTAAATCACATCAAATTAATAGAGTTAGGTCTACAAATTGCATTTTATCATTACATGACTAGGGTTTACAGTTACAATTTTGCTATGGTACCAATTTCTCAATATTTAACATGTCGCACTACAGCCTACCTCACATGCTACGCGCTCGACAGGACGAGTACCCGAAGGCGCAGATAGACGTGTTCCTGACGGTGATAGAGGACGGAGGAGGCGTGCTGGCTGCTTGCGTCACTGCAGCCAGCCTCGCCCTCTGTGATGCTGACATCACCATGTACGACGTCGTCGTGGGCGCATCAACAGTCAGTTGTTCATCTTGATGCCACAGTTTAGTTACCTCAGCTACAGACAGGCCTTCGGGACTTAGTTCGGTTTTCACTTTATTTGCTATCTTTTATTTGTATTTTCTTTATAGGCATTCTTAACTTGTCATTTGTATGTAAAGGGGATCTTGTGTTATCGTGTTGGAACACACCTTGTGCACAAATTCGCCTTTCTCTTCAATCTACTAAATGAGCCCTTCTCTTTGAACGCAAGTCACAGTCACCAAAGTGCTGCAGTCTATGTTACTACTCGTGCTTATCTTCAGGTCTTGTGTGGTGTTATAGTTAGTTAGCATTGCCGGAGATGTTAATTTTTATATATATATAACGGGCACATTTATGGTGGCACGCCAGTGTGGCTACCAGATCGTGAAGGCTCGAGCCACCACGAGGTATCTCGTTGTACACCTGTTACCTCAAAAGTGATTGGAGAATATACGAAAATGTGCCAATGTTTGTTAAAATTTGTGAATATTAGTTTGAAACTCCTCAGCTGTAAAATTTTGATGCTTCACGAGAAAAACTCGACTTATTTAGGATATCACGTCAATAGACACGGTATAACTGGTATAGACACGTTCTTTTGTTCTTAAATTCGAAACATGCAACAGGTGTAGTTTTGGTGTTGAATATACAAATGATGTTCTAAAATTTCTTTCTTTGAACTTTAATTTGGACATTCAGGCATGGTACAGCGGTCAAATATACCTCGACCCTTCAGTGGAGGAGGAAGAGCATATCGCACATGCCGCCGAGCGGCTGGCACTCGGCCAAGGAGACCCCATAACTCCCGAAGACAAAGAGATGTCCGCTCCTTTAGGCAGCAATGGTTGCCTCACCGTCGCCCTCATGCCCCTCTACGCGAACGGTCAGGTGGCCACCACGGTCATGTCCGGGTCTGTGACCGCCTCTCAACTACAGGAAGGCCTTGATGCGGCGCTTGAAACTTGTCGCAAAATTTATGCAATAGTGAAACAGGTGAGATACGATAGCTTTTCAAAGACTTATTCAATGCTATTGTAGGCTTTTTGCTTGAACCACTAATTTCAATCAATGTCTGAACTTATAGCAACTGATAATGTATATTATCACGCAATGAAACCAGATGTGATGGATATAGATACCGTATGCTTTACAATAAAGATTAGTCCTACATTCATTGCCACCGTGCGTCCTTTTTAAATCTAATTTAATATTTTTGTGCAGGTTTTGCTTGAACGGATTAAACTAGCTGAGGCCCAGTCGATCCCTTCTGAGAAGAACAAATAAAACATCAAGCTGGAACGCTTCTTTTTATTTTTCCTTTCGCAATGTGAAATAGATGATTAATTGCAAATGGCGACGTATTACATGAATATTTAATCGACATATATACAGAATTACAAGATTAGCACATATTTTAGGCAAAACCTCCTCGCTGTGCAAATCTAAACGCTGTGCTGCCGAGTTCGGCCGCCATTTAACGGGGACACAGCAGGTGACGTACACTGAAGCTATGGCGCGACATCAGTAGCTCCAACCTGAAAAAGCATGGAATTATTCATTTCTTTTGCTATGATCTTTATGCTAACAATTATGTAGTGCGTTTTAATAGTCATCATGGATTTTAAACAATCCATGTGGCCCCACAGACTTGTGGGCGAATGAGACGTTTGTACTTTAAATATCGTGTCATGTACAATTTTCTCGAGTTTAATTGTAAATTTTGCCTAAGCGTATTAAACTAGTATTTGTAACAACCAACGAAAACAGCAACATTTTTAAGAAATTGAAGTGACTCCAAGTAATAATTTCGATGTGGCAGAGTCATCGTAGGCTACTTTAATCGCTACAGCGAACACCAGAAAAATGTTTTATATCAATGCGGACTTGTCTTCTCGTGACGGCTAACCAAACAGAGCTGTGCTCACGGCCATGAGCGGTCACGAAGAAAATACTGGCAAATTGTCAATCATAACGGAGGAATCTCACCTTGCCGCTGACAGGGATTTCGAAGGGGAACTCGACATTCTCAGCTGCCAGCTGCTGCGAGAGTGTACGCAGGGTTGTACCAGTGATGGATTTCAGTTCTATGCTCTTCAGAGCTCCCTCCAACACTTTCAACGCCTCCTTCGGTACATTTTTCTCGCCTGAAAACGTTTAACAATTGAATAAAGGATATTGCTGCAGTTTTAGGTTAATATCTTTATCATTCCTCAAAGGTGCTTGGCCAGGCATTCAAGTCCGATGACCTCGGGCTAGCGCCCGATAAAAATAAGCATTAAATTTTCATGAGTCTACAGGTGACAACCTAAATAAGGACTAATTGAAAATCATATACTTAGAATTTAATTTTTAGGGTTCTAATATTCTTTATTGTATCCTAGCGTTTGAAAAAAGTTGATGCGTTATTATCGACATGACCAATGGAACAAGGGAAACATCAACAGTGTAGTCGAGTACGCCTACAAATTTTACCGAATTTAAACAAAATACGACAAAGCAACATATTCAAGTTGTACACGGCGTCAAGTTTTGTATAGGTCAAATTAATATTGCGAAAATTTCAACTCACAGAGAAGGTCAATGATGCAGCTGTACGTAGCAGCTATGGCGGTGTGGTTGGCATACGACTGCCCCTTCAAGTGTGTGACCAGCTTTTCAGCGACGTCCACATCTTGTGAATCTCTGCAGTGGTTCAACACGGGCACGAACGGAGTGTTACCTTCCAGTTCTTTGGACAACTGCAAACATAAAATTTATCTTTACGCTCGAATGTCCTTAGCAAGCACAAGGCTGTACCACTTCCTTCAAGTGTACTTCTGCAAGCACAAGGATGTACCACTTCCTTCAAGTGTACTTTTGCAAGCACAAGGATGTACCGCTTCCTTCAAGTGTACTTTGCAAGCACAAGGATGTACCTCTTCCTTCAAATGGATTTAATGCACACTCAGATTTTTAATACATTACGAAAACAGTTACAAACTGGTAACTAAGGGAAACACATTCCAGAAAATCATGAGTAAGCGATGAACTAACCGCGTTACATTTGATTATGCAAGTACCACGAGACAAACGCCTTTCATATCTAAATTGAATTTTCTAAGGTCAAGATTTTCCGGCGGTAAAGCGTTTTGACACACTTGCTGGCGTAATAAGAGCAAATAAAATGAAAAGTGAAGTAAAGTACCAATTCATTTTATTGAAACAAAACTGAATCACATGTGCTTTTACAAAATAAAAGTACTTCTTTTGTTTTGTTTCACTTTTTTTTAACTACCGTGTCAGATCACATCGTCGCACTCTGAACAAATCGGCCAGAAGTATGCTCATGGAGTGGTTGAAATGACTTGCATGAATACATTAGATTATTAGTTAGTTTGAAGCTCTCTATCTACATAACACGTGATCCAATGAGCGAAAAGAATCGACCATTTAGTATGGACTATAGAGAACGGGGAACCAATACACAAGACGAGTTCCTACACAGGATCCAATGCGCACAGAAACAGTAACTTGAGCGTGATGAAGAGAAACAAAGGAGATAACGAAAAAAGTGTGAAAAGTGAAAGAAGGAAAATGGGCATGAAAGATAGAAATTCCGAAGCCTATCTGCGATAGATGTGACCAGAGTCTCCCGCTGGGTTAGAGAATCAAGCAGAAAAAGACCAGTAAGGAATGAGCAATAACTGAGATGTAGCAAGGAACAGGTGCGAAAAGTAAAGAGATCCCTACTGATCTCAACGAAGTCCACGACGTAGTCGAGAGGATTACCTCAAGGTCGAGAAGAATATCTCAAGGAAGAAATTGGGTTTGCAAGGGGGACGTAGAAGTGGGTGGTGCTTCAGAACAGAAATTTTTGCTGTCATAATAGATGTCCACGTACCTTTTCCACTTGCTGGGTATTGCCTGTGATGAAGTTGTAAGCCCAGAGAGTTTCGACTCCACACATCAAACCCTTCGATTTCATCTTGTCTGACAAATTCTCCACTGCATTAAACGGAAAGGTATCATTAATAGCTGACAGAAATTCTTATCACCAAATATAGTTATTCTAGAGCAAAAAATTTCGTATGAACAATTACGGATATGGAAGACACACTATCGAGATACACATTACACAAAATAAGTTGAATAAATAACCTAATTACTACTACAATAAATATGCTGTAATGAGGGTAAACTTGCATTGAAAGACACTATATCATGGCACATTCGTGTAGACAACTCAGAATATATCCATTTGTTCCACAAAAATGAGCTCTTTCAAATTTACCCTTAGTAGCTTTTATCCTCCTCAGTTTTCAAAGTTAAGGAACTAAAAATGGAAAAACATCGCGCTATAAAAGAAAAGTTTTGTGTCGTACAGCTGCAGTAGGAGAGCAATGCGCGACTCACGCCTGGTCAGAAGCGACGGATCTTTCTTCAGCAGCAACACAAAACCTGCGGTGGAGAATAAGCGGGAGCACCGCTGCACATCATCGGGCGAAGACGCTTCCTCAAGCTTCTTTTCCACCATGTCGAAGCAACGCTCAGGCTGGTTGATCTGTTTTGCAGCTTTGCACAGGCATAGTGCCAGATATCCTTCCTTCTGTCAAAAATCGGAACAAAACCGCAACAACTTTAGCTGGCACGCATTGAATGCATTGATCAACTGTCACTAGTAAAATGAAGCCCTGGGATCGCAAGGAAAGCGTTAGGAACCTATGCTACACACGTCACAGTGTTTTAGACTGGCATAAATACTCCGTATAAGCTATAAAGAAACTAAGAAAGATACAATTTGTTTCCAGTAGACCAACAACACAATAGTGCATCTCGCAATGTAAACACTTGTGGAATTATTATTCGCCCGTGGCTTAAAGACCGTTTTCGCTCACTTCAGGTGCTCAGAGCTCATTACAGTGAAATTCAGTTTACAATTAGTCGAAGTGATCCCACAGAAGTACAAAATTTTACCATCCCGGTACAGATCACTAAAATCAGTAACACACAAGATAGTCTCGTGGCCAGACGGGAAGAAGTACAGAGTAATATACGACGAAGATACTCGTACATCAAATTTCAATCCAGTATGCTATTCTCTACCACATGATATAGTACATTTTCTTGCCTTTACTTATGCAAATTCGTACTTGAAATAAAACAAATCTATCAGCAGTAGACGCCACAACATTGAAGATACATATGTCCTGAGTGAGGCGCCTGTTAAGTGACCTCACACACGGCACCATGCGTACAGCAGGTGGCCTCGCACACGGCACCATGCGTACAGCAGGTGGCCTCACACACGGCACCATGCGCACAGCAGGTGGCCTCACACACGGCACCATGCGTACAGCAGGTGGCCTCGCACACGGCACCATGCGTACAGCAGGTGGCCTCACACACGGCACCATGCGTACAGCAGGTGGCCTCACACACGGCACCATGCGTACAGCAGGTGGCCTCGCACACGGCACCATGCGTACAGCAGGTGGCCTCACACACGGCACCATGCGTACAGCAGGTGGCCTCGCACACGGCACCATGCGTACAGCAGGTGGCCTCACACACGGCACCATGCGTACAGCAGGTGGCCTCGCACACGGCACCATGCGTACAGCAGGTGGCCTCACACACGGCACCATGCGTACAGCAGGTGGCCTCGCACACGGCACCATGCGTACAGCAGGTGGCCCCACACACGGCACCATAACTCCAACAGTTGGCCCCACACACGGCACCATAACTCCAACAGTTGGCCCCACACACAGCACCATAACTCCAACAGTTGGCCCCACACACAGGACCATAACAATTCGACTCGCCTGGAATGAGTGGCTGACTATGAGACCTTCAATGCTGTTGTAGTCGCCCAGCTCAGCGAGACGGTTTGCAACTTTCCGTACAACCCTGAAGTTACTACGGCGTTGTCTTCGCGGCGAGGGTGACTGGTATCAAATCGATAAAGATTAAGCAGTTAAAATAGATCAAACACAATTTTATTATCTGCTATTGTAATATCCCTTGCAATGAAACATGATAAATGAAGAACCATAAGTGCAGATGCACAGAAACAGTAACTTGAGAATGATGAAGAGAAACAAAGAAGAGATAACGAAAAAAAGTGTGAAAAGTGAAAGAAGACAAATGGGCATGATAAATAGAAAAATAAAGTCGTGGCTGTTATATGACAGCCACATCCACCTTCTCTGCCTCACTGCTCCATCTATGCAAGTTTATATAACACACAATGTGCGCTGTCGTCACATTTTCACTAAAAGAACCCGTTTTAACATCCACACTTCTCTCCCCGCACGCAAAATGAGAATACCATAAATTTAATGAGAATTTAGCCTCGCTCTACTAGGCAAATTGCTTGCTCTGATATTCGATTTTAATTAAATAGCTGAGTCGCGGATAAATCTTATTGTAACATAGTGAGGTGGATGCGAGTTTCCAACGCACAGCCACGGTACAACATATAAAGCAAATTTGTGAATGTAAAAGAACGACCATTCTTGGAAAATAAGGCAGCAAATAGAATAGGAAAATAAACCAGAAATACACATTTACATAAATCCCAACTTCCAATATAAGGTCCCGGAGGCTACGAAGGCAAAGTGCAGTGATGCAATAAATTCAAACTCAAAAGATTGGTCGGAGTACTAGCAAGCCATTGGTAACTGATGTTTCAAGATTTTCTATCATCATGCTCAGAAAAGTCAGGCGTTGCAGAAGTTTTGAAGTTTGCAAGTGGGTAAACGTTCCAAAAACTTGGCGTACCTGCAAGACTCGGACAGCGTCGTCCAGCCTGTCCGCATCGTAGAGCTTGCCTGCGAGGATGACAGAATCGAAAGACCTGATGACCGGACCATCGTCAGTTGCAGTCAGCAGTCTGGAGTGAGGTACACAACTGTCATTTACACCGTCTCGCAAGCAATCCGTTTTTGGCACCGTTTACACCGCATTTGCTTTGCTTTGCTCCAACCGTTAGCCGCATTTACACCGTTTCGGCAAAGCTCTTCTGGAATTTTGGGTACCATTCAATAGGCTATTTATGTATCTATGACAGACAGCGAGATTTACCTGCTGGAAGGCTGACGTATCAGGAAATTTTGAGGAACTAGGACATGTAGTAAGGAAGACTGAATGTATTGATGCTAATTAGCGGGTTAGGAGCAAGAGTGCAATATTAAACTCGATAAGTCATCTGCCTAAGCTGAAATTACAGAAATCAAAAAACAAAATTAAATAATTAATAATATTTACAAATATAACAGCAACGTACCTACTAAAGTAAAGTAAGTTTGGCTTCATTTCCATGACACAAATAATATGAACGGTATCCAGCTCAGACACCATCAGTTTTTCATGTACGAACATTTTCTGAAGAAACAGTATTATCGTAATCTTCTCGTTCCGAGACATCTACTCAAAGGACAATAAAAAATTATGAACTTTACCCGAACATTCCTAAACTGATAGTAAATTTTCGGGTATCACAAAGCATGAATCCTTAATCTAATTAATTTGTCTAAGAGACATATTTCTAGGTTTGACTTGCAGTACGTGAAGATACGTCACTTTGGCGTTAATAAGGTAAATCTCTGGCAGTCTAAATTACGAAGCGACAAAAACTGAGTACTTGGCCACTTAATTCCCGAGGGGCTTAATTAATGACGCACTATTACCGTGTTACGCTCACAACTGAGATAGCAAGGTTCGATTCCCGGCCGAGGCAAAAGGATTTGCACTGAACCAAGGAATGCTTCCCTTGAAAAATGAAATCTAACCTCGCATGACTCACGCATCAGTAGTTATAAGGCATTGAAATCCCAACGATGTAAAGTACGTTAACTCAGGTGAAATTAGTACAATTTATTTCTTCCTTCCAGACGCAAAGAGCATTGCTGCCTCAAACAGCGAAGTGTTGAGTTTCACAGAGGAGTCAAATTATGAAGAGAATTGGACGCGACACAAATACTGTCGTGCTGATTGCACTGCTAACTACTGGTCGAGTGATGAAGGAAGTACATTTTAAAACAATGAGAGGAAAAGTTTATTCGACTTCCAACAGCCATTCATTTGCGTTTACGCCAACACATGCACAGCTCGTTACATTCTGTTTACTCAAGACCACTCTGATGAGGGGACCCTCAGGACCACTTTGATGAGGGGACTCAAAAATGGCTGAAAGCAACTATGTGTGTGACTTGTGTACGGTACGGTCAAATGATACTTTAAGAAAGACCTCTTTAAAACTATTCAATTAGCAGATAGGATAGAAAATATTAAAGAAAGATTACAAAATCGAAACGCACAGCATTACATTAACTGGTATTATCGGAACACTCTGCTAAAGTAACTGGAGAATTTTTTTTAGAAATAAAAAACTCGCCATCATTTCTCAAAACGACTACCTAATTAAGAAGAACTCCCACCTATTCCTACCTACTACCATAAGTCTGCAGGTGTGTATGTGGTTGCGTGCATGTGTATGTGTGTATTTATATAGTGGCTTTCCCTTTTGTAAACAGATTGTTATCATAGAATTCCGTCTCTTCATTGTACATTACATTTTATTTCCGAATTTGCAGCACTAAGATGGAGTCATTGTATTCCGAAACGTTTGCTCATTAATAAGAAATGTACCCTTTTACGTTGGTTCTTTTTATATTGAAAGTGAGATTCCTGAAAAACTACTCGAGATAGTACTCGATGTAGCCCGTTTGTAAGACTTACTCGGCGTGCAGGGACAGAGCTTCATCGAGTTTATCTTCAGCGAGAAGTTTCTCGAGCTCGAGCAGCTTCGGGTGCTTCGCCTACAAAGAAAAATGAGTAACGATGAGGTGATGCTAATTCAAATGAAATTTCACTAGGGCAATAACACCTACTGGGAGTGGTGGCGAGCACCGTTGCGAGAGGTGTTCACAACCATAAAAATTGCGCATCGCTAATATATCACTAACACAAGTTCACATCAACGCCAGCAATAGAAAAATATTTTTCATTCTATACCGTCTCGAGATACTAAACTAGGCTTAGATAAGTTTAAAAATCAGTAACATACCCACAGTGATGAGCTACTACCATAATAAAACATTTAAAAGCCGGAATAAGTACTTCTGATGAACGAAACGAAAAAGTTCAAATACAAGGGGCATTAAAATATCTCACGGGCTCTACCTATGATATTATTCCGTTACTGATTTATAAACATCATAGTAGCAGTATACGTAGTTCGAGCAACCAGAGATGAAAATAGAAGCTAAAAGATGACAGTGGTAGCCCACAGGTTATTTTTGATGGCAGTGCATACGGATCAATATCTCTAAGCTATGGGTCACCGACTGCTGTCGCTGGAGCAACATGCGCACAGATAATGAACATGATAGGACAAAATGGCAACAGGAAAAAGCCGCGAGTTTGTTTGCTTTTACCAAAGTCCTGAGTCGTGAATCGTACGAATGCTACGAAGCGTCATACACTAGTCTTACTCGGACAATTGTGTTGGAGTCAAGTTTTTGTGAGCTGCCACCACTTGGCTGAGCCTGTCCACGCTGTTGACTTTTCACAAGCGCCTCTGCAGGGATGGCGAAAGGAACAGGCTTGCCGTTCTGCTGCAGGAACACGCCGAGATCTCGCAGGAACTTGTCTGGAATGGGCAGGTCCTCTTCCTGCATTTGAGTCCACAGACTCAGAGCTTTGTCGCAGTTTTCATCGTTGACTGAAATTCAAAATGATCAATTAGAATTTCTTTATAAAGAAGCTTTTCCAAGCGTTAGAGATCCACATTGGAGTAAAACCCGAGTTGGATTTATTTCACGTTCTATAGAATCAAGCGTATATTTTTTTTAAAGTTCTGGAAGCATACGAACTTCTTTCTCATCCCTCAGCCCGTGTCATACAAGCCTTCAGCAACATCGAGTTGGCGAGGTTTGGGGGCCTTTGAGCAACGACCATAAAAGGTGTAGGCCTTTGGACTCGACCTCGCACTAATGCCTTCCAAAGCGCTGACTTTCCGCCGGTGATGACCAGAAGATGGCCTCAATAAGTGGCCATTGAGCTCCTCAGTTTAAAGCATTGAAAAGTAAGTTGCATGGAAATTTTAGTCCCACTAGGTGAGGAGGGACCAAACACGAGTCGGATCATTCACGCACACATCCCAGTACTGCCCCCAGACCTATGTTGTACTCCATGAAGTTTATCGCGTACTTCCACAAAACGTCTAACACGAAATATATATTCATAATAACTAGCACCAACGGTCTATGAAATTTTGAGAGCAGTTTTTAGGTTGTTAGCAGAGGTACGTTCAACAAAAGAAGAATGTTTAAAATCATCTATCAGAACAATAGCACATGTACAGTACATACCAAGTCACAATAAATTACGCACATAATTCAGCAAAGCCTTTCATCTATTCACGTTACTTAAAGTGACTGGTAGAATACATAACCCATTCTTTCATAATGCGCCGGAGGGTTCAATTTGTATCCTATAAACAAACAATAGTAAGAAAAAGTTAAGTACCGTGACAAAGATAATAAAAACCAGAAACCTTAGAAAATTCGTGAGGTTTCTCCAACACCCGGGAATTAAAACTTACGCTAACAACAATCAGCACGCATACTGCTAACTTATTTTTTCAACACCCAGGGATTAAAACTTACGCTAACACAACAATCAGCATGCATGCTACTAACTTATTTTCTCCAACACCCAGGGATTAAAATTTACGCTAACAACAATCAGCACGCATATTGCATGCATACTGCTAACTTATTTTTTCAACACCGGTGGAGCCCAAACTGAACGACCACGCTCTCATTAAAGGTCATGTGCAGTCGTGAGCATTCATTTGTGGCAGATATATGAACGCAGCTCATCCTCTACCCTATGACGATCGAATTATTTTTACAATAAAACTGCATTTAGCTTTGTACGAAAAACTAGCTTCAGTCTTGAGAAACAGTAGGTTTGCGACCACAGGTCCTTATATGAGGTAACCTAGTTTCGAAGTTGGACAGCGACCTCAACGATCCGCTCGACAAGAACAACACGAACATTGTACGATGAGAGTACCAATCACTCACTGTAGGCCTTTAGCAGGTGCTGGTAAATTAAACACCGGTCGATGGAAGTAACTTCGACAGAGGCAGCAAGCAAGTCCTCGATGCGTTCGGTCTGCTTCTCTCTCATGTAGTACGTACAAGCTTCAGTGATGAAGTCGCTTCGAACACGAAGGCCGGGAGTCTGACCCCAAAAAAAATTAATTGGTAGGGGAAAAATCGATCATTAGTATTATACTTAGGGTTCAATGCATCGTACGTCTCAAGTACAGCAATCCTAACCACAAAAAGTACTGATTTCATACAAGCGGAAGAACAATGGCGCAGTGTTTTAGCGCACTGCCCCTGCAGCAGGTTAAAAGGATGCATAAGCTCTTAGGGAAGACAAACGAATGACTTGAACACAAAAAGACTTCCAAGCTCTAGAACAGCTGCACCGCACAACTGGCTCTTTGCACAGGAGAAAAACCAGCACGAATAAACAATGCTTGCCAACTAAATTACACGGAATTCCAGCAACAAGAACACCAATCCCATTGAGGGCCGCTAAGAATACTAATGAGGAACGTCAGTTCTTATACATATGTTGAAAAGAAGTAATCAAAAAATTAAGAGAACTACATTTGTTCCATTTCCCCACAGGATGTCTATCGTATCTCGAGTAGAAGTAGTTGTAATGAGCTATTGGCAAATAGTGCTCCATGATTTTCTGCCCATCTCGCACCTTAAACACAAATTTCACTACGAAGTTCACGAGCTGCAGAAGATCTGATCGTATCTCAAAAAACAAGCTATTCCAAACATAGGCTGACCATCATCAGCACGCTCATTTATACATGTAGTAGAAGTAGTAATACAAGGGTTACTAGCGCTTCGACGGCAACGGTCATATCGCACCGAATTCACTAAAGTATTTCACCCTTTATAAATTATACAATGCAAATTATTAAACAAAGCAAAAAGTCTAACATAGGTTTTACGTTTTATAAATAGTGTGTAAATAGTTTTCACACATGACTACTGCAAAAAGTTGCTTCTTGGCAATGGCTTAGAAATCAAATTGGTCGCCACTGTGATACTTTCTCCAGCTATAACACAACTTCAATTTAACGACAAATTGGCAGAAAATTTCCAAATTATCGCACCATTATAATATTTTCATTGTTTAAACCCTGGTAATACATAGAGTTGTGCAATAGGTTATATACGCGTGGGGCGAGATCTAAATTTTTGAGAGAAGGTCGCACAAAACTAGGGAAGATATCAGGGCTTCAGTGTCAAAGGCTGACCGTTCAGGTCCTGCCAGTACACCCTCCAGCATGGCGTCAGCGCTGTGACAGCAAAGGTACGAGGAAAACAGCACGCCGCGCAGCAGCGTGTGTTCGGCACTCAGTTAAAAGGTTTTAACAGTTAATTAAAGGGACGGGACATTGGTCGCAGAACGGCTGGGGCTGTCGCTCCATAAGGTAGCCGTGGGTTATGCTGGCATGGCCAATGCGTAACCAGCACAATGCTATCTCCATACGGCAATTGCGACTCATGATTCCGGCGAAACTACCGGCGATTCTCCCCTTTGGCGGGAGAATCTGCACTGTGATGACTGACTCATTTATACAAGCATCGTAGAAAGCTGCAGTGATGAGCAACTGGTGCAGCTAAGGCAACACTTGGTAGGTAGCCTAGCGAGACAAGACAATAAAAGTAGACGTGCTGACCGCACGCGCTTGAAGCAAATTTAGAGTAATGAGGAATATTGTACCATCTCGAACACGTGAGTGAAGTTTCCGTTATGAGGAACTAGTTCCATCTCAGAAAAATGAGGCTATAGTGACGAAGAATATGATCCTATTTCAAAATTCTATTCTAAAACAAAACTCAAAAAAAATTGTACATAGATTAACAATCGATCAAAATCTCGATGAATTCACTAAATCAGTACGGCGCTAAAGCGAGAACCACAATCGTGTCAAGACGAGACAATACCAAAGCTGACGTACTTTCCAATTCAAGACCATATGAATTTCCAAATTCATACGAAAATATATCCAAAACGTTTACACAGAATTTTATCCGTTCAATGAAATTCCCAGACGGTGATGCACAGCAAGTTAATACGAAAGATGTATCCCGGTGGGAGCTCATACCCTTGCTTTCATTAATTGAATTCCATAACCATTACCATTTCGTCACAACTTCTAATCTGACCAGCGTTACTACCCTACAAACCTAGTAGCTCATTTGCGACCAGAAGTAGTGTCGTCTCTACTGAATGTCGCTTATTCTTTGTCATTCTCATCTGATTGTAATTTTCTGTCATGTAAATTACTAGCGGTACATAAATGTTTCAAACAGTAGCAGCTTAAGTACCGCGAGGACGCGCTTGGCTTCCTTGATCCGACGCTCGTCCACGAAGTAGCACGCGAGATCGAACAGACTCGCGTGTTCGCCGTAGAGGTCCGTGGTCATGTCCACGAGCTGTTGCAGCCTGAAATTTAAAAAATTATGTGAACGCTTACCGCCTTTACGGATGTCTTTCATCACCAGCAGCTAGATTCCATATTTTTGCTGCTGTCTGAATAGTAGTAGTTTTCTAGAGCTTTAGTGGTTAAGACTATGTCGCGCTGTACGTCTCACAATTTAGAAGCCGCCCGCCAGTTATATCTTCACAGAGATAATTTGTTCACTAAGATTATCTCGGAGACGATATAACCGATGGACAACTTCTAAACGATGCCGTCTAAGCTGAATGGCTGAAAAATTACCGTACAAGACTATTATGCGACTATTGACATATCAAATATCACAGCAAGCACTTCCTGGAATAAAGCAAGTAAAACTAACACTTAAGCTCAGATGAGCAAAAAATATTCATCATTTAGATGGTAAGATAGTAGTTTAAGAAGGTATATATTTAATGAACCATAATCTTCATACGTCACACGACAGGAAAAAAAAACTTTCACAAGATAATTAAGGGAAATATCGTAAGTTGATCTAAAAGCATCATCTGAAGACCAAAGAAAAGAAGACACGCAAACTCACTTGTCGGTGTCCTCGCGCTTGATGAGCTCCTTGGCTATGCCCTTCCGGTAGGGGATGATGTTGTAGTTACGCTTGCATTCAACCAAGAACGCCCAGGCTGACTCTAGGTCTCCCCTGCACATGTAAATCGGTTCTCATGAGTACATGGCAGACGCTCTCAAAGTAGTTTTACTTTCGCAGTCGCCGCCATAGCGATGATCAGATCGGATGAGTTTAATCATGTCTCATTTAGAGTAGGTATCTACTTTCCCTAAACTTCCAATCGTTGCTGCAAAACATCGAAAAGCAGAGCTCGACTCCTAAGCCCCGTCCACACCATCAATTTTTGGAGCGAATTTGGTGTTCAAGTCTCCGCGAACACAAAAACACTGCACGGGCTATCAGATTTCGGTGTGTTTGTGTTTTCCAGTCTGTTGGAAAACACGAACACAAACTTTCGTAGGAACAGCGAAAACTCGCTTGTTTATGTATATATTGTGCAAATGAATCGTTGATTTGATGGGAAACGATTATTTTCGTAATTTATTCATTTGATTATAGCTTAATAGTGTCCTATGAGCCACTTTAAATTGAGGGTTAGTTAATTTAGCATGAACACTAGCCGGCAGTAGCTTTAGCTGCATAAATAGTAGTTGGCAACCTACCGGCATGACATTGATAGAAGATCAATGGCATCAGATTCTTCAAACACGAGTAAAAACTTTATTACTTATATTAAATAACACCAGCATGACTAACAACTGCCAAGATATAAAATTAAAACACTATTATACATCAACTCCATACACGTATTCAAGGAGCAATGTAGTTTATTTACATTCTGCACTCGTACAACTTCATGCGGCCGAATGCACAGTCTGGACACGATTCAGAAGAGTCTGTGTTTTTGAGTGTTAGTGATTGATAATGTAGAGTTTGATAACGTTTAGTCTTCTGTATTACTTTCCGAAATTGAGTAAAAAATTATACAACAATAAATTCACTCGATAGGAACGCCCCTAAATTGACAATGCCAAAAGTAAGCCGGCATATTTGCATAATATGAAGAAGCAAATCGAAAAAAAGCCCTAGTACAATGCACTAAGAATTAGAAGCATACAACAAACATTCGACGAGCCGTTAACGTGTTCCTGTTTTCAAACTGCACTCGCAACGATAGAATACTCGCACGCATATAACATCAAGACTCAGTCTGACACACTTGCCAAAACCCTATCCCCCGCAATACAAGCAAGAAAATCAAACTCACTTGGCGAGGTATGCCCGTACAGTGGGGTTGAGGAGGCGGCGTGAGGGCGCGGCAAACTGACCATCCAGAATGGCGCGCTCCAATCGAGACAGCATCTCGATATCGCCACTGTCCGATGACGGAAGCAGGATGCGATTGCACAGCAAGTCCTGAGGAGCAAGTGACCGCATTCAGCTGTTTTCTGTACGTGTTCAGTATAACCCATGGGATGATCTTAATCGGCTAGGGACAAAATGATAAACCGAGTGTCACGTGGTGGGAAACGTGTCCATACCTTCGTGAGTAGTTTAGGATAAAAGGTTGCATTTTCCGACATATTTATTCACTTGCTTCACATGCACTTGTATGGGTATATTAGGGAATGTTCAGTTTACATCTAAAGAAGTCAAGAAAGCACGAATAAACTTCTTTATAGATTCTTTCTGTACTCGAACTCAAACGAATGTTCAAAGTTAAATAAAATGGATGGGTGGATATTGGTGTGGACTTGGTATGTATTGGTGTGGACTTGGAAATTGTTCTTTTGCTAAGTGTACTTACTGTAGTATGATCCTTGGCCTCTGGAGAAGAATTCTCTCCTTCAGAAGCAAGACTTTTCTTAAGAAGCGCTTCCTTCTCCAAGAATACAACAGCATCTGAAGAAACATTTAATAATTAACAGAACATAGGCTGTCATTACAATCGCAAAAATAAAGGGATAATTAGGAAGCACGTGAAATACCTGAACTTGAAAACGACGATTACACTACCGTGCACAACAGGATCTCATGAGCGAAGCTGTTCAAATTTGAGGCTACAGTTTCTCAAAAATAACTTATGGAAGCTTCTTAAATTTAAGTCTACCAACACAGAGCTATTTTTATTATCTTCATTTGACTTGGATAAAGCTTAACATTAATGAGCGTAATGAGACATTTTGAGATGCAAAAAGCAGCAAACAATGCTTACAGAAACTTCCACTTTGAATTTTACAGTAATTTCATACAGAAGAACTCGATATAGAAGTTGTGAGAACTGTGATATCGCGCAAGGAAATTTGCAGAGTGACACTCGTAAATATTGAAATGAATGTGCTGTCAGCTCACCCTCAATTCTGCCGGCGTTGACGTAGAGATTGGCAATCCTGAGGACGACCTTGGACGAAAGAATAACATCTGGTTCCATTTCCCTGATTTTCTCAAGCATGTCGAAGGCAGGCTGCGGCTGGTTGACGCTGTGGTACATGTTGATCATGACCACACGCAGCCCAACCCCCACTGTGAAGCGGTGGGTTTCTTCCAGCTCCTGAGGGAAATGTAAAATGTTCAATAATGACGGTAACGTAATAATAGAAAACGAGTTACTAGCACTTCAGTAGCAAAGCCTATATATAACGCCCCGAAAGTGTCACCTAATAACCCTCTTCAATATTCTTTACTTGAAGTTCAAGAAGTGGAAGAACAGGTTTCGATTCCTTCTCCAACTCTCTTGTCTAAGTCGTATCTCGGTATGAGAAGGCACCGAGGAAAGGTTGCCAGAAGGAGGGGGAAAACTTTTTTAGAAGATCCGAGCTGATTTCCTGAGATATTCGTGCTACCCGGTCCAGTGATAGTATCCTCTGACAGAGGCCCCCAGTTCTTGTTTTTTACTCTCTCTTGAGGAACGAGACCGAGTTGTAGTTTCACTATTCGTAGGGTGGATGTTTTCATTCCGCAGTGCACTTAATTGTCCCTTAGCTATCTTCGAGAAGAGATAAGCTAGTCGGCGGAGACGCACTCGGAAGGCGCTTTCGGAGGCTTCGGCACAACAAATTTGAAAAGCTAGAGGTCATCAGAGGCAGTACAAATATGGGTTTTACTTTGGCCACGTAGTAGTTTGCGTATTTACTCAGTAATTTTGCTCTTCAAGGAAACAATGGGATTTATCTACTACTGTAGAAGATCACGGTCCTTTGTTGTCCTTTCTCGGAAAAGTAGAGTCCTTCCTTCTTGAATGTGATTCTTGAGTCAAAACGCGTTCGGCAAGAGCAGTTCTTTGATTTTTCATCAGTGCTCCAGCAAAGGCCTCAGGCCCAGCGTCAGTACGTAAGTCTCGACAAGAGTTGTCAGTCTTCCTATGTTTGCTCAGGAGCAACACCTACAGCAGCAGCTTGTTGGGCAGTCCCATTGTCTAGTGCAGTATCTGGATCAAAAAGTGGTCTGTCAGTCGAGTCTGAAGCACGAGCTGTACTCTTGACAATATCTGTAAAGCTGAAGCGCAGTCAGACATACCGAGCTGCAATCCTCCGCTTTGCTTCACCATAGGACAGCGTGTCCTAGAATTAAAGGGTCAGGACTTCTATTTCTTGCTCACAAATCGGCTAGTCCATGGATGAAGCCGAGTGTATGCCAACACAATTTGAGCATCGAGCTGAGTGGGGACAGGGTAATTCGTGCTGTTTCTTGTCGCAATAGTAGTAGATGCCTACAATCTCCTGCACGTACCAGCACCGAACTCGAAACGTTGGCATTTGTATGTTTGTAACATCATCTAAGTTTGGAAGACGAACTGTCCTGTTGAACGCATCGTCCAACCGATGACAACTTCAACAGGTCATTGGCATGCGTCAAACGTAAGGATATGAATTGGCTGATCAACTAACACTCCTCACACTCTTTTTCATTTGGTAACTTCTACTACCTTACAGACGTTCTTGGACTTATTGCGGTATATGTATTATGTTAGAGACATTCCTATAGCAAATCGTGCCTTTAATTTGGTCGAGTGTTCTATGAGGTTGAACACAAACATCATTTGAGTCCAAAGTCTCCAGGTGCATTACAGTTCGGCTCTGCACTCGACTAACATGTTCTACTATCAGTTGTCCTGAGTGAGTCACGCTTATGTGTTTTGCGCGTCCCTTGAGGAATTACTCAATCTCGTCATTCGTTTAGAGGATAGTAATGGTAGAAAGGTTCATATCAGTCGGTCATTGAATACAGAAGGATTTTTTATAGTCTGATACCTAAAGTTATAGTTAAAGCGTTAGAAAGGCGAAAGTTGTACTATTGATCCGAGGTCTTCTAGCACGCCAGTCTCGCTTTCTCCCAACAGGAGGCTGTTACGTGGTATGGTTCCAGAGTCTGGATCGTCGTGCTATTTTTATTATTATAATTTTCATCAGAAAATGGATTCAATCATGGCGGTCGCCTCAAAAGTTCATACTCAACAAATTTTTCTAATGAATATCAACACGTAAGATTTTAAATTTGGATTATTCAATTACTTTGAAATTTTTCAAGGCCTAATTCTTCCTTTAAATTCTGCTTCATGAGACGCCCCGAGGCTTAATTAATGGTCACCACGAGACGAAAACGTCACAACAGCAACCTCTCACAAGCTCGGCACCAGTCATGTAAGGTCCCTACAAAACGCCCTGAGACACAAAATATCACGATCGCAGACAATACAAAAGAGATTGGTTCATCAAGTCAGGAGCCCCACAATCTTTGGCCACAAAATTGGGCTTACCTTGAGCAATTGTTCTGCCTTCTCGACCTGATCAGCGCCGCAGTAGGCGACCAGCAGGTTCGTGAGGATCCTCTTAGGGTCCTGACCACTGGCATTGCACCTCTCTAGTTCAGCTTCCAGCTCCGTCACCGACATTTTGCTCTGCGCAAAGCAAGTATTCGTTACACAACTACTTAACAAAACACTACAGACTTTTGCTATAACTTATATACAGTCAAACGGTACAATATGGTCTTTCACTTCAACGTAAAAAATATTACATGTGCGACAACGCACGTCATCGGAAAGTCTTTAAATATTCGAGATGCCACGAACACGAGTCGTGCTTAACTGAGGATAATTCTTTGGTTAACGCATCACAGCGTCTCCCTTGCACACGGGTGCAAGAATGAAGTCGAGGTGGTGTAAAGTGGAGCGAAGAGATCGAAATTTCCTCCCTCCCGTAGCATATTCTCCTGATAGTATGAGGTTATTAGAAAAATAATGGATGATCCGAGTGTTGTGTCTGGAAATGCAACTTCAACATAGTATTTATTCTCTGTTTATTCTATGTCAATTTGGCATACCTGATAAGTAACGTGTGCTCTTTAACAATTTTCAACTTATCTCAGACAGAAAACATTCTTGAAGTATGTAAGCCCTGAAGTATGAATACAAGAAAAAAAGACCTACGCTTCGTTTTCTTGCACGAGTTCAAACTTGGGCATAGTGCCTCCCAAACAGCTGCCCCCAACACAAGCAGGGCATGAGCGAGGGGTTCACAAGTGATCGGTCAGTACGAAGATGGTTTCATAAGTTCCGTAACAGTGATGAGAGCATTGAAGATAAGAAGGGTAGCGGATAGATAATCACATAACCTTGAATATGAGCTACAGAAAGCAATTGCCGTGCACAATCCACGTCGAAGTGTCCGAGTTATGTCTCAAGACTCTTGATGTATTGCGACAGTCTCATGCCATTTGTAAACGACGCCATTAGAGAGTCGGCGTGGTCCAATTCTGCTCCACAATAATGCGTGGCCACACGTCGTCAGAAATGTCATCCATTTAAGAAACTTGCAAACTTTGGATAAGACCTTTTACCACATTTTCCATTTTCTCATGATTTTTTACTCACCACCTACAATTTTATCGAGCACTAGTGCACATTTTCGAATGGTAAAACTTTCAGATCAGTACAAGAGGTGGAATTAGCTCTCAAAAGGTTTTGTTGAATTACAGCCAATACGGTTTTTCAGGGAGGAATAAATCGTCTCGTTGATCGATGGCAGAAATGCACAGATGCTCAAGGGTAATCTTTTCCCCAATTTATACATTTTTAATGCTCATGTTTTCGTTACAAACTAGGCTTCTGAAATCGACCATTGAATTGTAACAACCTAATAAAATTTCTGATACAGCACCGAAATCTAGGATCGCAAAAACTTGGAAATGAAATATTGCGACTCCGTGACTGGAAAACCCTTCGAATCACTGACGCTACGAACGAGATACAGAGGACCACATTAGGGGATGTGCACCGCGTTCACTCACGTTGACTTGGAACTGGGACGACGTACGCTCGAGCCGGACCTTTTCGAGGGTGCCAGAGGCAAGGGAGCCGAGCAGCGCATTGACTTCTGGCGAGGCCCAGCGTCCCAGCGCGTGGGACACGGCCGCCTCCAGCTCCTTTGAGATGGACAAGCCGCGGTCCTTCACAGCCTGCAAGGTGCGTCACGATAAATACATTGAATATTATTTTTGTCGTGGTTAACATTGATAACAAAATTTTATTAGGAATACAGCCACAGCTGAACATAATATCTAATTCTAACAACGTGACTCGGTTTTAGGTTTAAGTGCAGTTTCAGGCGCATTATCCGTTTACATGATAAACCTCTAACGAATTTTAAATGGTAAAAAATAGCTTGTGAATCTTACCTATTCTTTGTGGATTCCTGAATCCCCAGGATAAGTGAAGGACAATCCCGTAATTATTATACTATTTTTAAGTAAAAGTTTCCTAGCCACATGGAATATTATCTCAAGAGATCGAAGAGAAGGGACCATTTAGCATGGACTAAAGATAATGGAAAATCGATGCACAAGGTGTGCTCCCACACAAAATAGAAACAGCAGGTACATAGAAACAACAAGTTGAGAATGAAGAGGAAGAAAACACAGAAGAGATAGAAAAGAAAGTGCGACAATTGAAAGAAGCAAAGTGGCCACGAAACATAGAAATCTCGAAGGTTCATCCATAGCCGAGGTAACCTAAAGGAGTGGCCACGAAAAGATAGAAGTCTCGAAGGTTCATCCATAGCCGAGGTAGCCTAAAGGACAACCCACTTGAGCACATTCCCCAGAAGAAAGTGGGGTCGACAACAGAGAAGACACTGGGTTGCCCTTGCAAGCACATGGAAGTCGATGCACAAAATGCGCATGAAAGAACAACTTTGTCATTTTTGAGAACAATCAGCAGGGTACGTAAGCCACGTTCAAACCCCACGAAACAAATGTAAGAATGAATTATGATTTAATAAAAGGGATGCTGCTCACATCCTCCTATATAACGAGTATTAGCAATTTTCTAGAGCTTTAGTGGCTTAGGTCGTGTCGTGTTGCACCATCGTCGCACTACACAGTGTCAAGCGGCCATCAACTAACGCGTCCCTCACACTGAGAAGCGCGACCCAGTCGAAGTCCTGGTCAGCCGAGCCAGCCCTCTGGCTCACGTCCAGGAGGAAGCGTCCCACCACGTCCTCTGTGTTCTGCTCCGCTGCAACCTCCGTGCTCTCGTCGTCACCTGCGGCACCAAGAGCTTACACCAATTGGCCCAGCAGCTCGCGGTGCGCACTGCTCCGTCTGACTTCTCGTCTCCCCGTCGGTAAAGATAAACCATCCGGCCGTTATATCTTCATGAGCGCAGGCAACCAAATTTACAAATAACTAAGGATGCTCCGGCAAAAAAGTGAAATTAGGTACTTTTTACTATGATATCACGTATAGATTTATTTCGGGGAAATTTTAGTCTAATTTTTAAAATTAAAATTAGAAAGTTTTTTCTTGCCTTTATATTGTGGTTTTTAATTAGACTGAATACTTTTTGGATATTGTTGCTACTGGCCCTACAAATTATTTATTTCATCAAACAATGTAACTCTTAAAACATTTCTTAAACATATGATGAGAAGCATGACGCATTTCTAACATTAGAAATGAAGGACGAAAATTCTTACACTTTGCAACTCCTATTTTCAATGTGACCTGTCATATTTAACAGACCACATTCAAGGGAAACTTATTCATTTCAGTTCATGATTTTTTGACCGCATTCTCAAATCCTCGACAGAGTCTAGTACTTTCAACACTTCCACCATTGTTCATTCATCTACAGAACTGCACGCCAATGAGTAACAGAAAATCATAGTTTTTCCGTTGAACTTCTTTTTCAATACAAATTCAGAACTAAGAGCTCCAGATACTCAGTAAATTTCACCATTGATCACTGAACAAAAAAACAAGGCAGAACAACATTAAACGTAAAAGTCCAAAAAAACTTTCTATTTAACAACTGCTTAACTTGCAGGCAGCCACGACGAACCCTTACGGTTCGCCTTCTACAAATTCTAAAAAATCTTCCGATCTCAACGTCTTTAAAATTAGTTGAAATTCCAGCCCAAGAACAAACGAGCGACAAAGTGACCAACCAAGTTAGACCGGCCAATTCATTCGGACGCACCGAGCACTGGCAGGTAGCCAGGATACTGTAACGCGAACACCCACTTACTCAACATAATGGACTACATAGATGGGGAGCCAGCGGCTCGAGAGGCAGGATTTATCTGTGTCTGGCACGCAGATAAATTTCAACATTTCTTAACATGACACAACGCATATACATGTATTCATTGTTGCGAAAATGCTGCACGGCTTTCATATAAAAATACATTCAAAAACACTTGCTTTTCAGGTTTTCTAATTCAAAAAAGGTTCCCAGCCCCTGACATGGAGCAAAGAATCAAGTAAAAGATGGATGATGCTCGCAAGAGTTAAACGGTGCTCCAACACACCTGCCAGAGCCTCGGTAGCGTCCCCATCCTGCTGAGGGGGCAGGTCAGACTGGCGTGCTGTCCTCACTTCGCTGAGCAGCGCCGCTGCACTCCAGTAGTCCCTGGTGCGGACGGTGGCGATGGCGATGTCCCGCCGGGCGTTTGGTGCAAGGCGGAACCGGTGTTGTTGCACTGAATTCAAATGAGATCATCAAAATTTAGGTAGAAGTAGAACGTAAAGGTTAAGTAGAGGTAGAACGTAGAGGTTAAGTAGAGGTAAAACGTAGAGGTTAAGTAGAGGTAAAACGTAGAGGTTAAGTAGAGGTAGAACGTAGAGGTTAAGTAGAGGTAAAACGTAGAGGTTAAGTAGAGGTAAAACGTAGAAATTAAGTAGAGGTAGAACGTAGAGGTTAAGTAGAGGTAGTACAAAAACGATTGTCAACTGGCCCTCCAGGATCTTCTGCCTAACCCACAACGAAAACATGAGATAGATCACACTCATGAAAACGACAATGCCATCAAAATTAAAACTCAGGAGTCATTTGAGAGTAAAGGCAACCAATAAGTATATGAAATAAACTTGTATAGTAAATATAGATATTAAAACCATCAGCAAAACTGAAGTCTTGGATGAAACAACAGAAAGAACTAGACCACAACTGCATAAAACCATCCAGTAAGCCTGCAGAGATATGTAGCGATTAGTTTGTCGCTAACTATGGCGGTCCAACC
>VOMN01140810.1:0-16339 GCA_014899125.1 Orchestia grillus
GAGGGAGACAACAGTTAGCTTGCTGATCAAGTGTTCGGACACCAATCTTAAAGACGCTATTCAATTTCTCCCTTACGATGAGATAATTCAGGAAATGAGGCCCACGGACCATCCAGCGTTTCAACCACTTTTGAACAACGTTCGTTAAGGGGGTCTCATTATATAAGCTTATGGGCGCCTGATGACCAGAGGTCCAGAAGTCTAAGAGACGGCAGCCACAGCGAGTCATTCCCCAATCAAAGATTTCGCTGCCTCATCGATAAGTGGCAACAATGGCGAAAACCTTAGGCGGCCAAGATTATGGATGATCATAGATGCTCCGACAAGAAAGTTAAACTGAGCTTAGGGCAGTGGACGAAAATTGTTTCATATTGTTCCGTGCGAATGAAAAGGCTACAGCTCTGTTTCCATTGAGAGAAGACGTGAAGATGCTCAGTATTGTTGCGGTGTCAAAATTCAATTTGAAGCCTATTTTAGTTCCAAGAATAAATAAAATCGAAGACTTCAACAAAGCAAAAAAGATAGGNAGATGTTCTCTCATTCTTTTTAAAACGTCCATGCTTCGAGGCAAAATCAGTGTCTTTCTCATCTATCTGAATGCATTGCATCAGGTCAAATAGATAAAAGATGCCCAAATTTTTTTTTGAGTTTACTTTAATCATGTCATTCACTCGTTGGTTCTGATCCGGAGGAAGTCTGGCGCTCACCAAGAATCCCACATTTCTTATCTTCCTACAGTGCAGGGTCGAAGCATGGTCATTGGAGAGTACCCATTCCAGTTCAGAATTATTCTTTGAGAAATACCTGCGCTTTTTTCTCAAAATTTCGGGCCTACGATCTCCATAATGGCTCTCGTCAAAAATTTTCTGAAATCTTCTGCCCATGTCGGTAGCGCAGTGTTTTTTCTGATCCTCTTTGCCTATATCGCTGTTATAGCACTTCTATTCTTTTTCTTAAAAGCTATTCGCTATTACGGTACTCCGGTACTTTTGTTTCCTCTTTTCATGAATTCCATATTCTTTTTATTTTCAATCAATTTTTTTACAGGGAGGCAGCGCTTAATTTGATTTTGTACTCCTGCAGCTCCACAACTTTTCTTTGTTGATGCTATATCCTAGCTCACTCATTTAAATCAAAACATTGATGCCTCAGGAACCTACATCTCAACAAAAACATTTTAGGATACTATTCCTTCCTGTGTTTATTATTCTAAGTTAAGCACTTGTAGAGAGGTTTAATTTTATAGCTCCTCTTTAATAACCTCTTCATACCCAAGAACATCTTGTGAAACCTGACTCGAGAAGTGAAGTTAATATCAGGTAACTAACAAGTTGGCCAATGTATGCTTGTTTGCCAGACAGCTTGACGCAAATACAAAGAAAAGGCTTTGATTACGAAAAAAATACTTGTAACCGATGGGTCTCCTTGCTTCGTTACCTAGAACCTTGAAAGTTTCCTTGGTGGAGAAACTTGTCTTCAACCTTTAGTTTATGAGAGAATCTTTTATACAATTTTTTGTCCTGGAGTAAAAACTAGACAAGCATTTGTTTTTAAAAGATTTTTCTTTCATGTATTAGTTTACAGGTTTTTAGAAGTTTGTATTTCTAATGAAGTACTGAATTCATTAAAATTTAGGTCCTTTTCAAGCTCTTTCATGAATAAATGTAGCAAAAAACTGCTACTATAAACAAGGGAGGGTAAAACTAGCGTAGCTGCGGACGAATATGTGATGAGATGACTTTTGATACGATGGAACTAAACCGAAACCTATGCTCGCTTCAAATACGATCCAGCCTTTAAGGAAATATGATGTTAAAAAAATAGATAATTCGAGAAGGCACTCGCCAATTTTCTGAGTTGAGTCAGGCTGGCTTTGTTCTGAGTGCGACTCACATTTGTGTTCTCATTTCGCTGCAAGTTCTGACGACGCTCCTTTATATTCGTAGGACCTTATGAAACAAGGGAAGCTCGTGATTTTTTCTGCTGCAGTGAAGGTAATACTTCTAATTAATTTTATGAAAACAAATAGGGGTTGTACGAATTGGCGTAATGAAATAATGAAGTCATAATTCGTGAGGATCATAACCATGGAGGCCTTCATGACCCCGTCAGCAGCAGGAGTGTACTCGTATGTAATGGCTGAGGTGTCATAAGCCAGCTCAATGGTGCAATGAATCAAAATTATCCGCTCATTTCCTCTAGACTGCCCTCTTCTCAATTCGCGGAATAAGACATGGACACCTATGTCAAAATGAAGCGTTCAGCCATTTCGATTTCAAACGTTGCTGAGACTGAACATGTCAGAAGCTATCAAAATATAATGCAATTGCCCGTTAACTAAAATCATACGCAGAATCTTTTTCAAAATGAATTCTTCAATATTTTGCGTATTTTCCAGTCACATTTTGATTAAGGCAGAAGAATTAAACAACTCGGTATTTCCTTATCGAATTTGAGAGAAGCTGTGATCTGAAAGACGGTAATCCTCGCCGACTGAAAGGTGTAGCAGTTTATTCAGTCTCGAAGATTAGCTAATTAATACGTAAGGATTTTTTGGCCTGTACATTATGTCACTTTTTTCAAAGCTGTGCAGAATTGCTGCTGTTATTTACAAGTAGCGCATTTCTGGGGTTGTTGAAGTTTTCATTGGTGTTAGGCAGGTAACATACCTGTACTTCTCAGTTCTTTTGAAACTGAGGCAAAAGACGTTGGAATTGCAGTTCACAATTGTAAATTAATCAGTATCTTTTAGAGATCCATGTTCCAAAAATAAACTAATGAACGTTTCTTGTAAACTGAACTGCTACCGGAGCATAAGTAATTAGTCGACATTACTTGTGAAAGACGATGGACATTTTTTGTTGACAATTTTTCGATAAGTTTTTTATTTTTTTTTACCATAACGTTCAAATTGGTCTGTTGTTGTTAAAGAATACTTCCAAAATGTATTTTAAATTTTGAATATGTCGACATTTTGAATGTTCGTAAATTCATTTTCAAGAATTTATTTTAATAAGCAATAAGGTCTTTAATAAGAAATGTATAAAAGAAAATCCGTTTCTTGCCAATACGAAAAGATATAAATGTGCGCAAAATTTCATCTATTGGTGCTGTGATTGACTCTACGGTCCCGCATACCTACGTAATTGGAATACATACAATTTAAAAAATTTTTCTTGACGACGGGAGAAAAATAGAGAGTTAAAAATGCGCTCCAAGGAAGTTGTTTGCATCTCATTTTTGCACCAACGAATTAGATGCGTGATTTTCAAAATTCGTTCTGGAGCGATGATACATTGATGCACTGGACAAATTTTGGTTAAATTAATTGGAGCTTGCAGACGTTAGTAATTGCAGTAAGTTATTTTAGTCGTAATTGAATGTTTTCTGCGTAATCATTGCTTTAATAAACAGCCTTGTGAGCTCATCCATGGCTATGAAGAGAACTCATGGCCTGATCTACTGTACTCGAAAAGCCGATTTTCACTTCTCGGTAAAGTCAATAGAATCGCAGGGCTAAGTATCTAACTCAATAATTAGCTGAGGCCTAAGAATGTTCACTTATCAGTTTGTCTTCTTGGATCGCAGACTCCTTTAAGGATAAAAGAACATTATTACGAGAACTTGCGCTAACTCTGCAGCCGACCTGGGTTCTGCACCGACGGTGGCATCACCACCATCCTATTCAGTCCTGTACCCGTTGGATCTGCGCGCACTTTCCTCGCCTTGATAAACTGAGTCGCTGGCGTCAGTTTTGACAATTTGCACAAGGTAACGAGAGACGAAACTTATATGCACTCGCACAACACGGCAGGTCCTCTGGCCGAGCTCCGGTGTGCCTGAGACGCCTCCCTGAGCGACACCCTCAGCGTCGTCCCTGTGTCCAGTGACGCCTATTCTGCTTCTGCGTCTGTGACGCTTAAAACTAGGCCTGGTACCTTGAAAGCCCGTTATAACATACATCCTTTTGTGTCCGAACAAATTCACATGTATTGTTACAGTTTTGTTTAGCTCATGCTAAATCGCGACTTTCAGTGAAATCGTCGATACAAGGAAAGTTTCATATGAAAATTCAATGCTTCAAGACATGAAGGCAACAAACTATAAGCTTTTTTCAAATAAAACCTGCTGGTTACATAGCTAACTTAGAATTCGATTTCTTTTTGAAGCAAAATTAAAATAAATTTTGCATCCTGTAGTTCCATCAGAGAGCTTCCTAGAGGTAAGAAATTCAGGCGGTTGAGAATAAGATTTCACATTAATTGCGTACTGATTACTTCATCTCAGATTAATCCTCGACAACAAATGAATATTCCAACTTTCTCCAATCGCTAGTTACATCCATTGAATACTTTATGACCTTTAACTTCCTTTACAGTTTTATTGAGCGATTATTAAGCAAAAATGGGGTGAGGTAAATTTTAGGCTTGCAGTAGTTACCACCAGAATTTGCCCATATTAGCGAAATTTGTACGTTTGCGCATATAATTGCCTAACACAAAGTTGCTATATACGTAATACCCTGCTGCTTTTTACATATACCGTTTTAATCTTTTTTTCCTGTCGACAGAACTAAAACCTTGTACTTCCCATTCCCAAGCGAAACCGCGATTTGGTCTGGTGACAAAAAAGTGAATTTCAAAAGCGCATCCCTTGACAAACTCGCTGTCATCGAATCAAACGACAAATATGCCTCAAACGTCGTTGGAATCGCACTTTTTGAGTTTTAAAGGTGTTCATCTCTTCACCTCGATGAATTGATGATTGAATGATGTTTTCTCCCGAGCGTCATAATGCAAAATTCTGAATTTGAAATTCAACTGAAAAATACAAGGGAAATTCTTTCGTAAAAAAACGCAGATGTCATATGCATACCTTTAACGAATGCAACGAATGCTTCATTCCTTTATTCCCTGCTTTTTACTTTTGGTTTCAAACAAGTAGGGTTCAGAATTAATAATCGTTTATTTCAATTTTTGCTATTCATCACATGTAACATACTCGTACATCAGTCTACTGCTGTGATCACTCGTTTTTGTTATCACATATTAATTTGCGGTACTAATTTCCTAATGTTACACTGTGCAGTCATTGCATTGAAATTTATGAGTTTTTATAGGTGAATAAATTGAGGAATAATTTCTTCTTCCCTTTTTTGTTATGTGTGTGATATCGAGTATTCCAATCGGTGATTTATATCTAGTCGAAACTTTCGTTTATGAACTTTCACACAACTCCTTACTCGTATTGTTCATCGGTGCTGCATTGATTTGCATCACAACATTAAAGAATATTCTGTTCGGTTTCTATAATGTGAGGATGCGGCCTGTACTAAGATAATCATCAATCATAATTGTTCTAAAGGCTCGCAATCCAACGGAGTGACCCTAAGAAGTGTTGTCACAACAAGACTGATGACGAAGTATTGGTCACCATTGCACAATAAAATGTCCTATTATCAATCGAAAAACAAAGTAGCAAATAAGTACGTCTATCCTGTTCATTAAGCACAATGAAAAAACAAATCACTTGATTAGTATTGAACTTAAACTCTTTAGCTCCTCCCCTATATGCCTAAATTATTACTTTTTTAAATTTTGGCATGCCACTTTGCACTAAGTACTCGCAATACTGTTGACACACTGCAGAAATCCAGTGTCACATATCAATACCAGTATATTTCAAAATATGTAGAGACTCTAAGAGTTACCTAAAAGCCTATAATGAGGCCCTCGTTTCTGACTGCATAAGAAAAAATCACCTTGGTATATGCTAGTTCTGCAGAAGTGTTCCTCGACACGTTTCTTCCCTCGTTCAACATTTTTCTGGACTTTCTAGAAGGAATACAAGGGCGTTAAACCACTAGCTTACAGCTGCCATTTAATATCTCACGACTTGTACTGCACAAATTTTGGTACGATGCGAATTTTTATGTTGCGTAAGAAATCTGGCATATCAGTGGAGTCTTTGCGAAAGGGTTTGCGTCGTGGATAAGAACTGCTATAAAATCGGACGTTTTTGAAATATTAGTAAAACTAAAACATTGGTGCGCGTCATCAGCTAAAAGAGACACTTTTCAGAGAATTGAACTCCTCACCGTCTAATAAAATTTATCAACAGCGACATAACTAGTCACGGGCGTTTCATATTCCAAAACAACTTCATTTCTATTTCACATGTAAGGGCAGAATGCAGATACATTTCTTAAAATATCAAATTTTATCGTTTTATATAAATGCGACTCGCTGGCTCACAAAACAACCTTCAAAACAAATAGCTGACGACGCAGAAACTGTCGTTCCTGATAAATTTACAAAATATTGGGGCTAGTTCCTTGTTGACTGAGCTTTGGGAAGTGGATTTTGGTCGGAGTTTGAAGATTTTTTCCTCTAGACAAACATCCACTCGTTACACACACGAGAATCCTGGCATTCCGCCATTCAGCCTGTGAGCCACAAAATAGAAATAAACCCTTGTCTTCAATATCACATTTGTGCGGTGGTAAGGCTCATTTTCTACTGCAAGCTTTTGATTTTTTTCGTGGGTCAAGTTTCTGAATTTAATCGTAATTATCCTTTCAGTATTTTTTTAAATTCCCGTGAAATATTCACTTTCATGAATTACCAAATCAGGGTTGAATGTAGAAGTCAATCCATGCATGAATTTTTAAATTAGCGAACACATGATCGTCTTCTGAACAATCACGATGATGGAATTCCATTGAAACTTAAGGTCGATACATATACTCAAAAATAATCACGTGGAAGAAACAAATGAGTTTTAGTCTGTTCCAAAAATACGAGTAGTAGCCGATTTCAAAACGCATTTTAGTTTGGAAAACTGAAATGCAAAAACGTTTAAACTAGTTGAAATATGGGTCATGAACATTTACATAAGCATGTCTGCTATCGGTCAGCGAGATACTTCATTCTTTATTGCTGAGAGCTTATTGGCAGTAGCGCAACAACATATTTGAAAACTGATTCCAACCTCTGGTTTGCACCTAAATTTCTTTCATTTTAAAATGCACTTAAGCTCTTAAAATATGACAGTCAGTAGATGAAAGATATAGAGCTTATGGAGGATGGAGCCAATGGAACGAATGGAGAATGGAGCATATGGAGCATATGGAAAATGGGATAGTCTCGTATCCCGTATCCCTAGTCTAACTTTTCACCACCCAATCTATAGATTTATCAAGTATTTGAAAGAGTTACCCGAGTGGACAAAATAATTCATAATTATTGATGCTCCGGTACAAAGTTCAGACAGGATTTGTCAGTTTCAGCAATGTGTTTTCTTACGACATGCGGCCAGGCATAATCAGGGAGAAGTTTGGCCCGCGCCGATCCACAAACGGCGAAGGCTGTAAATGGAGGCAGACTGTTGCAGAACTAACACTACGGGTCCTGAAATTTCTCCAACACTTTGGCGTCTATGTTTTTGAAATCAGTGGATAATTATTAAAGAGCACACATTTATAATTAGGTGATCCAAGTTTCCCTAAAATGTCACTAAGCTAAAATGGCTTTTCCCAACATAACTTAGATTCTCCATTATTCTTGCTACAACCTAATTTTCGAATCACTTTAGGTCATACCATAAGCCTATTAAAATGAAGGTCTAAACGTATTTCTTACGAAACTTAATTAGCTTCCCCTAAGAATTTGCTGCGTTGCCTAAACATTATTAATTTCATTCGATGACTGTCACGTTGCTTCAAGACCGACCAGAAACTAAAATAATACGTGCAATTTCTGAACCATTTTTGTTGCGCTTTAGTAATATTGCCTCGATTTTTTTCGAGGGTACGTATGCTTTTGAGAAATTCGATATTATTTCTAAGAGTATCACAAATCAGGCTTATATATACTCAGCATTAGAGATAGTTAGTGCAACACTGTATGTAGATTGTCAGTGTTATAGACAGCCATAGACGGTCTGATTTTATTAGTCAGCGCTGTTGATAATCAGCAACAATGATACTCCGTTCTTATTATACTTTCAATGCTAGTCATTACTATTATCAGTCACTTCTATCGTACGCAATGCAAATGATAATTGGAGCAAGTGGTAGTACTACTGGTAGCTTTATTCTTTATCACAGCTATACATTAAAATAGATGGAAAGAGAAGTCACTTATGCTCTAGAATTCATTTTCTGGTTTGTTTGGTTTATATCCGAAATTCGATAGTAAATTTGACTTTAGCTCATTGCCAATATATTTTTAAAAATTGTATGAGTGCCAAGTTCAACACACTCCCACGCCGCCCTCAGGAGCAGCATTTGACAGTTGTGCAATGGAGGCCTTGGTCTGCCGTACACAAAAATCACAGTTAGCATTAAGACTGCCCTTTCGCAACCCCTCTGAACACTACCATTTCAACGTTTTAGAACTGCTGTTTTCCCTGTTTCAGAACAGCATTTGTCATCAACAAAGCAAATCATGTCTTATGATTGATATAATAGGAAAGTATTTTATTATTCATTTCTGCATGATCATTTCATTACTTTTTTAAATCCCTTTCCATCGATTCCAGCATCTCTCACGTCAAAATAACCACAAGTTGTTTTACGGAAATTATATTACTTTGTAGGAACTAGTCGTTGATATTCGAACTGAACGGACGAGAATCTCTCTCATATCTCCTAGCCATCCCAATTTAGGAAGCTTGCTTTGTAAGTACACAGTTATGGTGCAGCTGTACCCTCAGCTCTAGCACAGCGCATGACTCAACGATCTTACGGGCTCATTTCTTGCTCTGTAAAGGGTGCCTATGGAATCTTCCAGTGCGCACGACCACACCTGCGACGGCAGTTTGTGCTCAGTCAAGAGTTACGCAGTTTGGAGAACTATCCGAAGTCAATATTTGTTAATGAATTACTTCGTTTTCCTACGAAACTTTGTCGCCTACTGAAATAAAATAAATTAATCGCCACCGTTGGCATAAACAGCCCGGCCAGAGAGGCTAGCCTTGCTGGGTGCTGACATGAGCTGACGATACGTTATATATATATTTAATATCAAATCAGCTACAATCGGTTCAGTCCTCTCTTTGGTAAAGTAAATCACGTCTTTGGTCTCTGTTTAGAGGTTATCTACATGAGATAACATGGGGGAGAACTTACAAACAAGTATTTTAAAGGAAAATGGACAACCTTTTACACAGTGAGACTCGTGCTGAATGTCATGGTGAGCAGAACGCTAGCGTAGTCGAACAAAACTCATTCAGGCCTTGCATTTATGACGCCACATATGGCACTTGGTGCCCCCCAAAACTGGGTCAATAAAACCAAATTCTTTTCGCGTACCGAATTTGATAATTCTATGAACATGAATAATTCATATAAATAAATTGAATCTTGCAATGTTAACATTGCTTGAAAATAAAACAGTATTCGTAGTCTATTGATTTGCTCTAGAAATATAAAAAAAATTCTTCCAACATTATTTCAATGATCAATCAAAAATCCCTGTGATAAAGCCGAGACCCGTTTCTTTTCCAACGAAATTGTGAAAATTGGTCACATATGTATTTTACTGACTAAATAGTTGACTCTATGTCTAAGGGAATCTAAAATCGATTTTTAATCTAAGTGTATATGTTTTATGCATCCTATAGATTTGAAAAATTGAAATTGTTAGCTGATACTTTTTAACAATTTCTAAATCGTCCATTGACCATTTTTCAATATTATACTGCCATATACTGCCAGTGATTTTTGCTGCATTTTTGTATGCAATAAATATCAAAGAAAATAAATATAAATAAATAATAAAAAATTTAAATAAATAATAACTAATATCAGTCGAAAAAGACCCATAAAAAGTAAACTATCAAATATAGAGTAGAAGTGGGTGATGATGAAGACAAAAACTCAGTGAAAGAATAGGGATTTTTTAAAATAAAATATATTCAAGAAGGTTTATTGGAAACATATTTTCCTTTACAGCCCTCACTCATAGCTGACACAGCTGGGAAAAATTGAGCGAACTTTGAAAACAGGCACAAATGTCAGTTGGAATATTGCAGCACTGCTTCCTTATTCCAACCTAAATTTAACGTTGCAGTATGTTACATATTTCATACAATGAGCAAGAGAGGTTTCACGATATAGAAAGTAAATGATGTGCCATGCGCAAGTATATTACAAAGCATAAAACAAGACATGAACAAAATTTCTACAGTCAGGATGTGTGATCAGTTTTCAATAGGTGCCTAACATCAGCTCAGACGCCACCAATAATTTACTTCACGCGACAGATGTGAGCCAAAAATCAACGAGGATGTCAGTTTTTCAGGGAGAACGATACGAGTTTAAAATTTTTTTTTTTTTTCAAACTTAGAAGAACTCAGGCACCGTCACAAGCTGCAGTGAAATCAGTTAATGAGAAGCCTAATTTTTTATAGGAATTTTGCACCTATGCATTGGTATGAGGCGTAGCAGTGTTCGCAACTCTGTTGGGACGGGACTTTCGGGTATTAGCGTCTATCATCTTTTTTTACATCATTCTTTGATCTATTCTGCTCGCAGAAAGACTGTCTCACACGCAAGCGTTAAAAATATCATCTTTTTAAAGCACGTTTTCCACTTTCATTTATTTCTGGAGCTTCTGTTTCGAATATTGATCAGATGTTTACACAACTGCTACTGCCTTAATGAGGGTTTTAATAATATTTTTTCTTTGGATGTGCCTGAAATCAGAAGAGTCCCCTCCATTAACCTTTTTGAGAATAAATTCTAATTATTGTGCAATTTTAACTTGAATTCTACAGGATAATGATGTCCCTCACGAATACGTCGTTGTACTTCTCTTCCGAACATATGAGAAAGGGCTGTATTCATTTTAATGACTACGGTTTATCCAGAGGAGAAATGCTCGCATTAATAGTGCTCTGCAGTTTGTGATTACTCGTTGCGAATTCTACATCAAAACAGAACTTTAAAATATGCTATCTAGATTCGTACATTGCACAGAATGTAGCCAACTATTGATGCTAAATCTTTTCACAGAATAAAAATTTCACGTGGAAAGATTAAGAATGAACGTTTGACAGTTTGTGACCTAAAATCAACTTGGCTTTTATGAGTTTTTAACAAACTTTTAAACTCGATTGAATGCTGCACTTCCATTTAATTTTTATTTTACTCCCTTTTTCGTGGCAGTAAAAAGACACTAGAAACATTGAATTTAGAATAAATCCACGGAAAGTACTACCAGTATTCAACTATCTCCATACAACCGAATATATATATATATATATCACGCAGCATGTCTGTTCAAAATATCGCTGTACTTACTGCGTGCTATTTTTCACGAAGCGCTGCTTAAACGCTGACATATAATTTCATGACCATGCAGAGAAAGTGAGGCTCCTAGTCGAAGATAATATTAAAATATCTGTTTCTGGTTACGAAGAATAAAGCTTTTCCCAGAGCGCGCTGGGCAGGACTCTCTAAGCAAAGCGCACGGGTGAAAAAATTACTCAAGAGTGCTATTGAAGCTACCGTGATTGCCGTTTTATCAACTTTTTTCAATAGGGAGAATTTGATTTGATGTTTATTACGCAGTATTGTTCAATAAAGTTCTCTAATTACGTATCTCGATCTAAATTTGTAGCTAATACTATCGCAAATGTAGCATAGCTCCAATATGTAGCCATACTTGTTACTATTTCACGTGTATACAGTGATATTTTTTAGCCCACATATGCCTCTTTTCCTAAACGTTGTTGAAATTTTTTTAATTCTTTACATTTGCAACTAGCGCCGCTATTATGATCACTTTACACTGACTGCAAAACACTCTTCTTTGGCATATCCTCGCATGCCTGCGTATTTATGATCCATTGTACTTTTTCATTTGAATCATTTAATTTATTTTATTTGTGTACGCATTAAAACCAGCATTTCCATAAATAATTCGGATTCCTCATTAGGTATGAATACCCTTTACTGTGAAATCCTATGGACAGCAATTTTTATTTGCAGTTCTCGTAAGTAAATCACATATATACAACACCTTCCTAACAACAAATTGGTACATGATATTCATTGCCTGTCTCACACGGCCATTACGAAATAACTGATTTTAATAAATTCCTCCGGTGATTTGATGCATAATTTTCCTTTGTATAGATATTGGTATAATTTGCAGTTTTTACTCGTTTTCGTTAAAAATTAATTCTGTATGTTGAATTTATAACTAAGAAAGCATTTATTTTACAAATTTCAACATCTCAAATCAAAATAAGCTTTCATCACAGTCAATTATTTGTAAAGTTGCTAATACGGTTTTTCACTTTTTTTTGCTATGGATAATCGAATTTTCCGTCTTTTCTTGCTCGTTCAATATAAATGCCTGTCGTAATTTTTTCTGGCGTCTGATACTCTCAACGCAACGCGTGTCCTTGAATTTCAGTTTCTTTTACCTCACACATATCACTTTTAATACATTTCGATTCATTGTGAAGGAACAAATGCCACCGGGGAAAACACAGCTATACACATAATCATCGGAAAAGGGCTAAAAAAGTGATGAGAATGGATGAAATTTTATTACATTTAGAATTTCCATTTCCTCTGAAGTCATGCTATATCAGGTTCCAGTGGTCGTCACGGTTGACCGTGCTTCTACGATGTTCTTTTTCGTGTCAACGTTTCGTTATTTTTTCGTTTTAATTTACACGAGAATTTTATTGGATTCATATGGAGCTTCACATTTTTGCATTTTGGGAAAAATTTCGTGTTAGCTGAAAGAATAACTTTCAAAACAAATAGCTGACGATGCAAGAGCCACTGTCTCGAATAAATTCTTAAAATGTTTGCCTTCGTTCGTTACAGTGCGAGCTTGTGGAAGTGTAGTCTGTTCGGAGTTTTGAAATTCGTCGCCAAAATAACCTGACGCTCGTTTCTGAAGCGGGAGTTTCAGTTTCTAGCTAGGATACTGCGGGAGGAAGAGAATTATTCGCCTTCAATCAGAATGATTTAACTACTGTGAGGTTTAAAATACACATTTCACCATAACTTTTCGTGTTTGTATGACTGTAGCCATGAAATCCTTCAAATAAAAAAATATGATAATTGAAAAACCATAAAATTCATAAATAAAGGTTTAAAATACATCAACAGACTTTGAGAAATCACGATAATCAGTTACAAAGTTACAGAAGTCTCTATACAATAAATAAGAAATTAATTAGGCGTTAGCATGAAAACGAGGGATCTCACGTTAGACAATATTTGAGCTGCTTCTACGCATGCACATTAAAAAGCTGCTGCGGTTCATCAAAGCAAGATACCGCAGTATTCAAGTCGACTAATGATAAACAAAGGTGACCATGTGTACCATTATTCCAGAAAATATATTCAGTAATTGAAACTTCAACAGGATTAACAATAATTGTTGCAGAACAAGTTCCAAATTTGATTAAAGTTACAAAAAAACGAATTAACATTAAATACGCATTTACTTCTCTGTCATTCAAAATTTGTGGTTATAAAACATAAGACTTCCATAATGTGCAGGTGATTGGTGTCAAGTTGCCTCGTGAACAGGGATCCCTCAACACTCCGATGCTCTTCTTTCAAACTCGGATTTCTTACGAAAAGGTCACGCAGTCCGAAGACGTTGCAGGAGTTCCAATCGTCGGGTAACGAAGCTATTCAACTTCTAACTGTCTAAATAACTTTCTAGTGAACTAATATATTTGTACATTTTCATTTGTAATTTTTCAATCATTATATATTTTCCGAGTTCATTGCGTGTTAATTTACTTCATATTTTGTACCCCTTAACTGTTCATTTTGGCTCAAGTGGTATTTTATTACGTGTACGGCTATAAAAAGGAGCGTTTTTATCATCCGTTACAAGCAATGAATTCCGAAAATAATCATATAAAAAATGCTTTCTCATGTAGACATATTTATGTTACAAATTGGGTGCAAAACAAACAAGAACAGCACGATAAAATTTCCTGATTGTAGGCTCCATTTTTGAGTCAACAAACACATAACATACGTCAAAGAAGTGTGTTGAGCACACCTAATTCGAGAGCGTGGAGCAGTAAAGGGTTAGTAGCTTCATATCAACAAATGTAAATGTTACGTATGGTGCCAAATTGTTGCACTAGAGAATTTATCAAAACTATTGGAAGCCTGGTGTAGCAGATAGGCCAAAAATATGTCACAGACATAATTATTTAATTCCAGATGAGCCGTTTTTCCACTGGCGTTGGATTTGGACCAAAAATAACATTTCTTTTCTTATTCCTAGATACATTAGTGAATCATTGAAGAAAAATATAAAAGAGACTTATAATATCTTCGGTGGAGAGAGCATTGTAGCTAAATTTCAACACGTGGCAGTAATTTGTGTGTTATTTTCTAATCTCCATTCAGGGAGAGATTTACGGTGAAGTTTGTAATTTTCATACGTGTGAAGGGTTTGTTGAGCAATTTTGTAATTCCTAAACGTGTGAGACAGTTGCTGTGTTGTCTTTTAATTTCGACCTGCACAAAACACCTGTAATAAAATATCGTAAATTACCTACGTGTAAAAGATATGCTGTGCAAATTTGTATTTACTCTGATATAAATCTAAAATAAGTATAAATTTTACTTACCGTATTCTATGACATTGTTGATCTGCAAGAAATCATTTTAGCACAAATTCTACAGAAAGCTCTTCCACTTCTTCCGGGTCTGGGAACTTTCTATCACACTACTGCGCAAGTTCTCGACCCTCATGGCTTTGAAACTTGACTTGACTCAGCTTGCAGGATAAGGAAGACAAAACAAACGAGCTTCCGCGTGGTAATCACCGTCACAGCTGCTGGCCTCGCTCGAGGAGGACGCCAAAAAACTAATGTATTTTCTGTTCACTGGCTTGTACACTTTTTTGTACTACGGAGTCCGCTGCGCAAATGATGGCGTTCTTGCCTCTGAGTCAAAAGATCCCCGGTTCGAGGCTTGTTGAGGAGTTCCACCCTCGGAAAAGGAAGATTAAACCCAACGTGCCTAAAAAAGACGACACATCAATGCCGCCGTATAAGTGGTGCTCGAACTAATTCCAATATTTCCAAGGTTACGCGACAATACCTAGTGTAATTTTCCTGTTGGGGTGTCTAAAATTAATCATAATTTATGCAACCCAATTTCAGACTTCGCCGCCGGATAGTTGATTATAATTTATCGACAGGGCATTGGAAAATTAAACTCAGTTGTAGCAATAATAACAGTACTAGTTGTAGTACTAGTATTAGTTCAAATTTCCAGATTTCGGTGGCTTAGATTATGTTACGCAGGAGGTCATGATAAAAAAATAAATATATTTTCTGTAACGGAGCGATGCGTTAGTTTACATTTGAATCCAGGAATAAGAATTAGAAGGACAGTTAAACATCTCTGGATATTGGAAGTATGAAATTGATTCTATAAAAATTTATGAATAATGCACTACTGTTCAACTTAACACCTATTTTAAAGCCTGAGAACTGAATTTCTTAATATAATTATTTCGAAGCCAAAAAATAGCTTTAAAAACCATTCGACACGACGTTCCTGGAAATTTTCTACTGTAATTGCTACTTAAGTTTTGATGAGTGCAAGAAACTCCCACCCCAACATGTATGGATTAATAGTACTCACTATGCAACAACCAACGTTATCTGTAAAACGCAAACATAAATATTTAAGTCATTCATCGATTTGGAGCAAATTCAACTGTTACTATTAGCCTAATTTCTCATTATATACAACTGAGATTTTCTGCAACTACGGACGCTTATATGAGCACGAGGCTCTGAGGCTCTATATCCTCAGGGAAATCACTGGGCAGCAAACTCGCCTCCCTCTTCGTCCCGACGCTTGCTCTCACTGCCACCGAATTGAGGATCCTGCGAAAATTGCGCGTATCGAAAAGTCAGGAATCTTATCGAAAGATGGTTAGTTGCACAAACGCGTTGCCTCGGAGCTTATGAGTTCTTCTTTATATGGGAATCATGCTTCGGTTGATACTGCTCTACTCCAAGTCGTTTTTTTTAAATGCTTGAGTGCAGAATATTTTTTTTTAATCACTTCTAATCATCTCTAAATTGTTTACCATGTTTAAGCAAATTTTAGCTCACCCATCGCATATGACAGCCTGTTACGATACCAGTTATTCAAACGTACTTATAAATAAATGCCTAATGAAGTTAACACTACCATCACACTCAGATGAATCCCATGATATGGTACTTGGTTTTTTAATTGTGTTTCTCGAGAACTTCTAGTTTGCTATCGATTCTTCCCCGAATCTTTAGAATTTAGAAGATTAATTCATGTCGCTTGCTA
>VOMN01140814.1:0-10548 GCA_014899125.1 Orchestia grillus
ATACAGGGTATATATATTGTACATAACAATCTTCCCCAAAAAAATTTCGAGGAGCATCGTAATTTGACTGATATGCAACGTGAGGATAAATTCTGTCGCAGTGTATTAGGGAGCAAACACATCATTTTTAATTAACGGCCGTTCGATGAAGTAGAATTACATAATTGGAAAGCGAACGAAATAATGCCGGTCAAATTGGAAGAAGTTTCGGGTTTCTATTCATATGTAAAGAGAGGAAGAGTGAAATACGAATTTTTAGTAAGGAAATTCCCATAAAAATCTACGCGGCTTTGTATGAAATAGTCTATAGCGAACACAGCCAAAAGATTAGGTACCAACCGACAGAAGGCTGGTGATTTAGCTGACGAAAGAGTCTGCGCAAAAGATGCAAAGCGAGTAGGGTTTATTAGCGGGATAAATGTGAAGCCCCCAGGTGGATGTATAGAGACAGGGTTCATGAAAAGAGAAAACCAAGGAAGCCACTGAGACTGCACAGAATAGCTATGGGCTCTTTAAAACTATTGCTACATAAGGAAATGAAGAGTGGCAATAAATGCAACTTGTTTACAATGATAAAATAAACCACACATTAAGAGCTGAGCTTTTAGATCAAATATTAGTTTATGAGCGCTTCTTTGTTTTGATGCGAGACAGGACGAATCCATATACAGATACTACATCAGGAAATGATGCAGGACCGACTAGTAAATCGCACAAAACGAAAAAAATGTCTCCAGGGACTTGAGGGAGAGGTCAGTTAATCGAAATTAAAATGCGATTTTGTCAATTTTACCATCAAAAATAATAAGAGTGAGATTTTATTATCGTCTGTCAAAAATTCGAGTGTACGAATATTATTAATTCGAAATTATAGAAACCGAAATGCAGTCATACTACGAATTTGGAATTCATCGTTTATCTAACTCTCTATGATTGATGGGGAGACATCTATTTGGTGAGAAGAATTTATAGTTTCCTAATTACCTATTGATACGGTCTTATCAGCATAAGTTTTTAAAAGAACTTGCAACTGCGAGGCTGACTTTAAAATGCATAAGGTAAAGTAGATCTTAATCAGCAACATTGAAATCTTCATCCGGCTATCGGAAAGAACACAAACATCCTACACATCTTGAGATGCTGAAAGAAAAGCTTTGTAAAGGGACACGATCGGAAAGATTACTCAACCCTCAGAGATGAGGCGGTCGATGTGCTGACAGACTTGCCATACCAATGGCGGATTTTGAGAAAGTTAAGGGCTTTCAAGATACACATCTTTGTACTTTTATACTACTACTTCTCACATGATTCGTAGATGAGGACTCCTAAGAGTCGTGTAATGTAAAATTTAAAGCGTCACACCCTACTGAGTGGGCGGCCCTCACAGAGACACAATAACGCCCTCAGGCGGGAACATTTCTCACTCCCCAAGCCCAGCCCAGGTGATGAGCCTCTCGCTCCGGACATCACCGCTCAGGTGCGAGGGCCAAGTCCATGACGCTCCTCGTGACGAACTCTTGCTGCGTACGAGGTTTTTGCTGGGTCTTTAGGACGTGTGAATCCCAGAACCAGGCTCAGTGTGCACTCAAACTGAAACGAGATAAGCAGAAAGTTTATGGAATTATTATATCAAAATAATTATGCCGCAGAAATCATTAATTTACAAGAGATTAAGCTATTAGAAGTCTGGTGGAGCAGGGATGAGTGACGCGCGAAGTGCTCCTCCTCGTTTGAACGTCGTACGGTTGAGCCCTCGCCCCTGTGCGTAGTTATGAGTACCGACGACGCCGATGCACCCGCTCTTTTCTCTCATCTCTTTGTAGTTAAATAGGTAGACATTTTTTATTGGTCTCCTAGGGCTGAGAAATTAATGTTTTCTAACACGTATAATTATCTTTTTCACGCGTTTGCCTTCGTCACAAGAAAGTTCCGCCATCGCTTAGCGGCTGTCATCATGGCCGAAGACCGTCGTATTGAATGTATATTTCGCGTCTTTAATCTGTTCAATAAACCGTCAAAATTTCATAGGTTTATTATTACTATTCCATGAGATATTAAAGTATAAATAGAAATTTAAAAAATTGTGCTCATTTATCTGCAACACCCTGTATTTACCAGACTCAAATTAGTTAACATCCCGCAGACCCTCTGTGGAAACCGCACGTGTTTATTTTCGGCAGTAGCTAAAGAGTGGAGACCGCAGAGGAATAAGTTCTCATGTCCAAATTCTGTGACCGAAATATTTCTGCAGAAACGAAAAGTACCGCATTCGTGGGATTTTTAGGTTGGTACCAAGGGTATATTATAGATTACGCGAAGGTCAACCCTGATAAGGAGCATGTTAAGGCATTTCCTACTGATAAAAAGCGACTCACTTGCTTCCGAAGTCATGCGGCCGTTGTTTAGCAAGTTGCTATCTATACATAAGGTCCGGCTAAGGTTGCTGTGCTGGGAGCACTCGGTGAGGTCGGATGACTCGATGAAAGGCAAGGGTCCCAACCTCTTCAGGCAGTGTCTCGCGTAATCATGCGCCTCTAAAATCATGATGCATAACTCCTCAAAGTAGCTATTACTCAAAATAATATCTTAATTATTATTCTCCATTCAGACTTATGATTATCTGAGAAGAAAAAATGGTCTAGAAATTGAAAATTTCGACACAGACCTCGTCAGTTGCGCTCAACTGCCCCCTTGAAAATCAACTTGCCTCCCCTTTCCCCCTGGTGGGCGTGCGCATCACGTTGGGAACCGCTCCTGTTAGGTCACTCAGAGATTCCTAGAATGTATTTTAGAACAAGGTTAGAAACATTTTCCTGCGCATTAATTATTATTGGAAATGTGTCAGAAAAAGTTCTGCAAAAAAATAATCGCGCCCGCTTAGGTATTTTTTAACCATAATTTGAAACAAACATGCTGCCGCTGCTCTTTGGCGTACGAAACTGTTAGCAAGTAAGAAATACTAATAGAAATGGAACCAACCATAGCTCGCGGGTGAGCCTTCAATCGGGTTAAAACTCATGGTTATGGTGCATAAAATTAAAATTAAAAGATATATCTGATTTATATAAATGTCAAATTTCTATTAGTAAGGTTGCGCATCGTTCAAATAATATATGTAGCATTAGAATATTAAAATAATGAAGGCACGCAAAGACTTGCCGCTAGAGGGTCATCATTGAATGATGCACAACCATTACAAGTCAGAAAAAAGATCGAACAAAGTATAATTTATGCCCTTGCAATACACGGTGTTTTTTTTATGCTGACTAAATTTGATTTCTGTGAAGTCCAAGAGTATGTCTACGATGGTATGAGGTCCACGAAGACTGGTTAATCTTCCTCAGCCCGTCCCTGTAGGGACGCGTACGCCGTACGTTCTCCACTCTTCTCGTCGAAACGCTCTTCGTTTTTCTCTCCGTAAAATTAAATCCATATCAACGTATCTTCAATGCCCTACATAAACAGAACTTATTTTTAGACATCAGCCGTAACGTAGGGTTTACCATATTACTTCATCGTCAGAGTAAGCTCTATAGAGCATTGATGAAGCAAAAACCATTTTTCCCTGACTCTTTAGTCATGGCAGGAGTTTCCTGACAGTGTGTGCTCTCATGTAAACCTTTACAGTACTTCGTGGAGAAAACTTAATGGTTAGTGTTTTTGATCAATGGGAGAGGAATTGTCAGCGCTTGGTGAGACATGATAGATGGAAAATTCCATCCTTGCTAATTGTTCGAAAATGCAACATTGCTGTAGTGATCACTGCTCCGCTCGTGGGAGCAATGCTAACGTGTCTTGTTTCGTCTTCTGAACAGTGTAATTTAGTACCTGTTTCGAGTAAACACGTCCTTTTTAGTCCTTCAAAAAATTGTTCGTCTTTCCAACCTTACCCAGTGTTGTACATACGCACAATATTTTCCAATGCATTCACAGTATAACAACCATTTAACTCTTTGAAATTATCGATTATACCACTGAAAATGTATTATGGTAGACTGACCAGTTCATCTTTTAAACATAGTATCTGGATTTCTGAACTTAAAATTTGACAGCTCGTCACTGTTGCCAGGTTCATGATGATATAAGTGAACCGACCAACGAAATCTTATTGGTAATCATAGTCCAAATCAGATAGTATATCCTTAAGCAGATACATGGACTTTACTTCATGTCAGTGAACGAAGCATCCCTAGATACAAGTACGTAGTTATATGTAATTGGGGTCCGGTAGAAGCAGAATTTGCGTAGAAACTTGTAGAGATGACACATGATAATTCTTCGTAGAGCTTGACTGGGATAAGCTATGCGATTCAGAGTTGTTTACTTCTATTATGAACCACAATAAGTTCAGCCCAATTGTATAATTTTTTACATGTCTGTGTATAAAGTTCGGTAGATGAAGAGAATATTTAGCCACTGAAAGAACACACCAACTGTCCACGAAGAAACAGTTCTCAAAAAATCCAGCAGCAATCTACAGAGACCTGAGGGCACAGTTGCTTTGTACGGATACAGCTTGTTCTACATCAGTTTGTATGACGTACATAACATTTTTGCATACATAAGAGTACGCAAATAGACACGAACAAACCGGCCCCGTCTCCTTCAGGCCGACGTCATGGTGATGACGTCCCAGCAAAGCTGGCCGGCTCTTCTTATCTCGTCGATCCGCGCAGGCATGAAACAAGGAAGATAACGCGCAGATAACGCTCACTGTTGCAGCACCTTATGAACAGTCTTACGTCACCGTATTTGTTTAGGCGTGATTCATCTCCACTCTAATTACGGATACGAAACTCTTCAACTGACAGATGCATTACGCAGGGTTCAACCCTACTTCATTCTAGAAATAAGGTAAAACTATGAAGTAAAACTATGACGAAGTATTATTTCGTTTGTATTTAAGGTTTGTAGTGTTCTACATTCACTCTTCGCTCCATAAGGCATGTTATTGGAATTTTCTTGAAGTTTATGTGATTTACTAAAATAATAAGCTTCTCTGTGGGCTCCATGGTGCAGTGGTGAACGTGATGGCCTCACAGCCGAAAGGACAAGGGTTCGAGCCTCGGCTCAGGTGGGTGGGGCTTTTCACGTGACCACGGAGTACTTCCCTTGGGACAGGAAGTTTAAACCACACATTCCTCACATCCCCCACCGCACCAGTAGTTGTAAGGTATTTAAAACCCAACGGTAAAACGTGTTGGAATAATAAAGGCTCTAGGGAAAACAATCAACACAACATTTAATTCAATGTGCTGCTCAACAGTAGCAGTGCAAATGGCAACGGAACTTAAATCATAAACAAGCTACAATGTACGAATAAATGAATACACTAAGTAGTTAATAAAATTTGGTTGATTCTTTTAACACGATACTCATATAATGAGACAGTCAAGTTCTTCTGTTTCAACGTAATTCTAAGCTTCAGAACATAACGTATCCAAGTGCATTTTTATTTCGCCGATATATTTAAAGATTACACTAAAGCATGCAAAGATTCTTAGCTGTACAAACGAAAATATAATCCCAATCAACGATAAGAGTAAACCGCATAGAAGACAATCACTCTTGAAAAAACTGAATGTTTTTAGCTCTGATTTATCAATTCTAAATGATCGCAATACGCTGTAGAAATGAGTGTGCGCAGTCTGGCTAGTCTGGCCTCTGAATCATATTCTGTAAGGCGTTCAGACAGAGAGGAGGGAGTTCCGAGGGAGGATGAGGGGTCCGACGGGTCTGCACAAGTGTGCTGTCTGAACTGCCCCAGCTGGGAGGCTGAGAACGAAGTGAGAACGTTTAGATTGAGCACAAACTTACGTTAGGCCAATGATGAAGTGAAGGTTTGCGGTTTCCACGAGTTTGGTCAGGTCAGCGGTATGGTATCATTCATTCCTGATTCATTCGCGCAAACGCGGGGACAAGCTCTTGAAAGTGGCGTGTTCTGACGTAGAATTCATAATGTAGACTGTGGCACCTGGTTATTTGAAAGGAAATGCTTTACCGTGAATCTAAATTCAAAACTGACATGAGGGCGATTTTACGACTCTGTTTCATTCTCATACGGGTGCTCTACAGCTAGCGATGTCGTTCCCTTGAAAATGATTTCTCTAAAATGAAACTAACGCCCAAGAAAGAAAGAACCCGTCAAAGTCCTGCAAAAGTTGTTGTTTGTGATACGTTGAAGATGGCGATTTAGCGCGAAGTCTCGGCGATACCACAGCAGCTCGGCCTCACGCGCCGGATGGTTTGATGAATCTTAGGCCTACTGTCTGCTGCATCCCAACTCACTTTCTCTCAGGAGCATCTATAATTATGCCTAATTTTCCCAGCCCAAGTATTTTTCTCGATTTTTTTCGAAATTTGTCGAAGCGGTGGCGAAAAAGTTGGACTTGGATTGATGTTCGGCGTGCTTGCAAGCGAATCCGACTCTATCGGTTCACGAAATCGGACAGCGGATTCTATAGTAAATTAACAGATCAACGGAACGACTAGCATGTGAACAATAACTAATAATTCCACTATTAGCATCTCAACTAATAACGCAACAAACTTTTCAGTAAACGGTTACCACAAGCTGTTTTGCTAGAGTAATTTTCAAAAATAATTATAAGATTACTCCTCGAAGAGACAAAATCATCAAATCCAAACACAGCTGAAATTAATGTTTTACATTGTTTACCCCTTCTGTGTACATAAATTGTCCCTAGGAAACTACGGTTGGAACTTTTCGTTGCCTTGAATAAAATGTGCTCGTAAAGTTTGAGGTGTAGCATCGATTCTTTAAGCTCCACCTCAACTGTTGCATGAGTGCCGGGGCCGATATCAAACACCTACATGTGTGCTTGAGACTTATCACACATACACACGAAAGATATGATCATGGGAGCAGTTTCATAACGTGATGTAGACCATTACATCCTCCCCCTGACCCCCTCCCTTGTCGTCCCTCCAGCCCCTGCGCTTCCTAGAATCATTACATTTATCACAGCGATTGCATATGATAAGAAACGGAACATAGCGCAAGTTGAAAGCGGATGTGGAAATGCTATTTTACGTTAAAAGAATAACGTGCCTCATCATACCTTAGAGGTTAACTGTCACTCGAGATGAGTGTCCAACCACAAGAAGTATCTCACTTGTTGAGTCGCCGCGCTCTTGAGGTTTTCATGGTCATAACAACAGAAGATGAGAGCCTACTCAAACAGGGACACTTCGTGAATTTTCCAATGAAATAAAACTGTATAAATCGCACCCTGCTACGCGGGCGTGGTGGCTCTCATGTGTACATGAATTCGTAAGCCAGGAAGACGTTAAAATCCTGTCAAGCTTAGCCGACCGCAGTGTCTCCATGAGCACTCGGTCACCAGTTTGGTAAAATGTGTAAAGTTTGTTCTCAATTTTTCTTCTACGCACAAAATAATTGGGGTAGGCAAAAGATTGATATTTTCGAGGATGATTTCCACGTGATAAATAAAATTATACGTCTCGCTGCAACCAAAGTTATTCAAATTCTATGTGAATGTAGCAAATTGTCAGCAATGATACCTGATTTACACATTTCTGAACTTTATAGCACGGGTGAGCCACTTTCAACGGTTCCATCGACTCGAAGTGCCATCCAATCATTGTATATTCAACTTGAAAACTAAAGGGACAATGGACAGATATTCTGCACAGCACGAACACAATTTGATGCTCAAGCAAAATTGGACGGTTTCACTGGCGATGTTAAAGTGACATCGCGCTTCGTTTTTCGTTGTCACGTTTCATTTTTATGTAGAGAGCGTACCTTGTAAGCCATCATTATCGCTTGATAAGGCCGCTACATACTTCTTGTATCCTGGTTACGGCACACGGAATCTTCACGAGAAATATAAACACATCTGGTTTTCGTTGTCGCCTAAAGATACGTACATCAGGAATAGAAAACTCGTTGAATATAGTAAGTGAGTCATGCATTGCGGTTAGTTGCGATAAAATGATTGTTGTTCACATACGTACGAAACATTTTTGATGACTAATGTAAAATTCGAGTTTCCTAGGCAGGACAACTGCCTTTTTAAATTCATACGTCCATGTTTGTATCCACAGCGTGTTATCGATTGTGATCCGACGAACTGGGACCCCCACGAGGTCTCCTCAAGAAGAACACCCACGCTTCGAATTTAGATCCCAAATATATATATATTTCATACTATAATTTTTCAAATTAAAACAAACGCAAGCAGAGGGAAGCTAAGGTAAATTGTAGTAGCATGAAAATAAATAGCATAGCTTAAAAGAACGCAATTCTATTTAAATTATATTTAGTGGACCGTCTCCACTATGAGTTGTGCCAAATTTTCAGATAATCACAGGAAGTTTTCAACGAGAGCGGCGGGCAGAACCGCCTAGCGACTATTGGTTTTCACAGCCCTTGGTCAGCAGGAAAAGGTGCGGCGCTGACTCGTTGAGATTTATGAAACATGAGCAAACTGAAGGTAACATCAATCTTAAGCAATTATCTAACTTGATATTCAGCAGACCTTATGACTCATAGCACGCTCCACTGTACTGCATGTATACGAAGATAATACGCGCAAAACTCTCTTTTCATTGCGCGTAGTGTTTTGGTATTGTTAACTGCATGAAGGAAATTTGTGTCTTCATAGAGCAACATGGAATATTCAATCATGAAACAAATTAATGTTTCTTGCATTGTTAGAAAGTGTGATTGATTTGCCGAATCTATTACATCCAATCTAAAGATGTGCTTCAATATATTTCATGTGTAAGAAATTTTCTGTGAAGGTCTCGATCACATTTGAAACACCTTTGGATGAAAGTACAACAAAGTTAAAGCCATAGTAACCGTGAGAAGCATCACACAGCCTGTTTTCTTTCACGTCAGACTTCAGGTGTGGAAACGACTGTGAGATTGTAGGAAGTTTCACCCCAAAAATATTTCAATGTGGCCGAGGATTTCCTGCATTCAAAATTTCATACTCTTTTCAAGTCTGCAATGGAAACACAACGCGTACACTCACTGCGTCTCACCCAACCGGTGTCGCCGATACAATATCTCATTGCGATAAGGTGAGAATTAAATGATGTGGTCTGCTTGGCGTGACACCTTATTGTGCGTCAATCATCACTCGAATATACCAAACTGGAAGGGATTCGCGCTGTTCTCAGAACAGTGACTTCAAGATGAAAAGAATAATGCTGAAGGTGTGTACATATTCTATGCGCTAATGAAGGGAATCCAGCCTCTTTCCATCGACCCGCTGTAGCGTATCCTGAAAGTACAGCAACGACGCGTGAGTCCGAGGCAGTTCTGCAACGAATTTTGTTTGTTGAACAAAGATTTCAGGTGTAAACAATAATCTTGTGCCGGTGAGAGCCACTAAAGCCCTTGATGGTTCAGTACACTCTATTCTTTGCAAGAATCTGGCATGTACAGTACAAAAACTTAGCACGTGTATTTTGCACGACTGAATTTTCATAATTTCTCAAGGAATTATACCATCCCGTTTAATTTAAGGTGTATTAAAATCGATGAACATACGTTTACATTTTCATAATTTTACATCACATCCGACTTTTCGTCCAACACCACGCAAGATGAAGAATTATTCGGGCAAGAAATGGTTACCCACATAATTTGTAATCGTTGAACAAATATCTTTGTTATAAAACACACTAACATTTTGTAGAAAATGTGATAACATTCAGGTATAAGCTTGAATAAGGATATTCATTTAATAATTTTAGAGGGGCTTGACAATTGAAGAAAAACTCGTTGAGCATTAGTCTTCGGTCTCACCAAAATCTAAACAAAATTAAAACATTTCACAAGCCAAGTATTAGGACAATCAGTTGAGAAAAATGTTCAGAAATAAAGCCTGAGTTCTTTGTGCCCAACTTGGTTGCAATGTTGCTCTAATATTAAAAATTCCTATCGCTGTTAAAATATTCAGTTACTGAGTTTTAATATTAAGCAGTATTTATCCACAATCTCTATTCGTAGCGATTCAAGTTTCTCCATCGCGTATATCATTTCAAGTTTTNGATGGCGGTCATTTGACGAACAAGCTCCGCATTAAGTAGACATATTATCAGATTACCATCTAAACATTCCTAACAAATCTTTACGATTGTCCAATGAAATTTTCAGATGTGTCTACCCGGCTTCATTTAATTGATAATAATCCTCCTAATCATTCAAATGTTTAACATCTCTATACGGGGTGTCCCGGAAAAAAGGAAACCCATTTTCAAATTAGTTCATTTAAAAAAATATCAAACCTAGAAGTTTTCTGAAAACACTGTTTTATATGTTCACTNTCAGCAATGCTATTAGAGTTCTCTGCCACCCTAAAATCTATGTCAATCACATGTAGAAAATTTCAGATATTTCTATCTGAAATATTCATTAATATTAAGCTAGTTCTACTTGCCCCCTTTAATTCCATATAATTTTGCGGTGAAATCGAGAATATGGGAAGGAATATGGATTTCTGGAAACACTTAAGGACTTTGCGAGTAACGAATAAACCTTCTCACGAG
>VOMN01140821.1:0-11165 GCA_014899125.1 Orchestia grillus
AGCCACTAAAGTCAAGTTCAAGCACCGCAAAGAAGCGAACTATAGTAAACCAAAGCTCCAATAGGCAGAAGAAGTTGCAGCGCATTCACCTCACAACGGACAGCCTGGAGACGCGATGGGCTGAAGGAGACGAGTATTGGAACTGAGTGCCCCTGGAGCCCGGCGAGTTCACGGAACCCCCACTGCCCCCTCCCACGGAAGGGGGGCTGTGACCCCCGTTGCTGCTGGTGCTGCTGCCACTGCTGTACTCGAGCTTCGTGCCGGGCTGCTTTTGCTGCTGCACCGAGTTGTAGTTGAAGACGGTACCGTTGGTCGAGCTCAAGGGTCTGGCACTGAAAGCCTGCCAATTTCCCCACATTCAACAAAAAAGTAAAATAAAACTTTATGGAGCCGCACCTGTGAATCTTCCAAGAGATGAGCTGCTACTCCACAAGAGTCTGTAGGTTTCTGAAAAGATGTCCTAAAATTGCAGAGATCCGAGTTCTGTCAAACAGGGATGGGACAAAACCAAAGTACCAAGATGTGAGCAAATCATTTCACTAACTTCAAGCAAGACCTGGACTTGTGCATACAGTCTGCGGTTTTACCACCATTGAGACTACAACCGAGTATAGCTTCGAAAATTTACCTCGCAAGGCTGAAACTATCTAGGTTTTACAGCTCCGTAAAAGGCGCTGCTCTCATTCAATTATCATTCGATAAAATTCTTTTGAACTTCGAAGCGCGGAATTTCAAATCGGCTTTGAATGGTTGCAGATTCGAAAAGCAAAGTCGTCGTTTAAAACTAAAATATTTTAATCGAGACTACGCTCACACGCTACGTAGGTATACAGAATGAGATAATCTGCAAGTTTATCAACTAGAAGTCCTTCACACCATATGCCGACTCCAACCAGAACCAAGAAACTCTTAAAGAGGCAGAACTACAAAAACCCGAAGTAGGAGGCAATAATCGCGGGATTCATCAATGAGAAGCAAGAAAACATTTGCTACGAACTTAACCCACGAGCAGTCGCGTCACAGGTGGGCCTAGTTTCACAGCGAACACGTAGGACGGCACCATTGAGGAGCGAGCGCAATTTTAACGCAGACCAAACACAACTTTGAGGTGTTCCATACCTCATTGGAGTGGTGAGACTGAATTACACTTTCCTCGTTTTCAGAACACTAAGCTCGTAAAGACAGACGACCACAATGGAAGAGAACCCTAGCATATAGCTACCTGCAAACCTCCTAATTCAAAAGAATTATATTCAACCGTTGACGTTACGGGAGAGCATTATACATGTGGGAAACTATTTGGCGTTCTTTCTGCGCTTCAATTTTCCTATATAACTAAGCTCAATTTTCGTTGAGGTCTTCAATATAAAGCCTTCGGGAGGTCTACGCTTTCAGCATTTTCCAGGAGCGAAGGAAGACCAATAGTGCGTACCTGAGCAACGCAGGCAGCAGCAGCGGGGGTGGTACAGTGGTCACCCCCACTGTACGGGTAGTGTGGGGGGCCGGACGAGCCGTTCAGCAGCTGGCGGAGGTGTGCTACGTCCACGCCGGCCCCACTCCCAACCTGGCAAGCGAGATCGTTATTAAGCACTTCATATGGAAAACTACACGCCCTGGACTAAAGACAGAATGCTATTGATCTGCAGTTCAGTCATCTGTGAATTAGTTCGATGTCCAGCTCGGATGAGGCATTTTCCTGAAAGTTTAGTTTCGCAAGGATAGCACGCCTTCGAGTGCTACTCTAAAATTGTGCAAGCGGTACCGCTTCCCTGATCATTTCATGGGGAGGGACCAAGGTAAACTAGATGAAAACAAAGATTTATTCAAAATTAAGAACACGCTGGAGAATAACTTGACCGTTTGAATCCTGGACATGTAGTTCACCAAATTTGTTGACCATTTGATCGATAGCTATCACAGTAAACTAAACAGAGGCCGAGGTGTCCCTGTACGACCAATACTCCAGGGTGGCGGAATTAGGGAGCCGCACTTCTGCACCAATCTGTCAACTCGGATACGTGTACTTTAATCCTACTTTTCCAAGGTCGCTTTCCAGAAATCTTGCAACTGGTATCTAGGAAGCGGCACCGCCGCATTCCTAACTAAATCTTGAAAGATGTTTCCCAGCTCGTGTCAGTGAGACGAACTTTAAACCCTCCAATATAGCTCGACAAACCTTTGGCCCTCCACTTCATCAGTAAGTACCTTCTAATATATCCTCCAGACGAGACACCAAGCCAAATGATAGTCTGGTTTGACCATAATTTCAAATCGCAGGAGTCGAAGCTCGAACACTTGATCAACCACGTATCTGATGAACCTTCTACTTTGAAGGTCAATAGTTACATCCGACTGCCGTTTCCACTAGGTGACTTTCAGACCTCGTATGAAAAAATCCTTCGCCCGTTGTCATGTCACAGTCATGATTTTTTTTCAGCGATTCAGCGATTTTTCCTTTTCGCGGTAATATTTCATCCGAACAGAAGTTAGTTATAACTACAGTTCCTTCAATACCGTGTTCAGAACGGCAATCGTTTATTGATACTTTATACATATCCTGAAAAGAGGGGAACCTAACGACGAAGGGTCACCATCGCGAAGCACTTGGGATAATGCAAAGGTCTATCTCTCACGAGAATAAAGACCAACTGTTCATAATAACCAGCCATGTCTGTACAAAAGCCATCTCGCTCAGATCAACTGGGATGCCCTTCAATTCCCACACACATTAGATTGACTGAGCCCTTCACACGGTGGCACGAGGACTCACCGAGTGAGCCTTAGAGCGAGGAGGGGCTAGGTTCTTGTTGCCCACATCATTACCGGCTACGAGACTGGACCACATCGAATCTGGTTGGTAAAGAAATCAGTGAGGAAAGTTAGCGCCCTAATAGCTACTGCACGAACACCTGAAAACGAGAAAAGCTTTTTTCCCATAATAAATGCTAGGGAAAAAATGTCATTCCCAACTTCGAATAGTTTCCCATTTTGTAAACTTGGTCGCACACCAGTACCATTTTAACAGTTGCACAAGAGGAACGCTACCTCTGAAGAGTAAGAATCGCACTTCACCAGAAGACGACAGCTGACTCGGAGCTAGCAGACCACGATAGGAGTCCCGGCACTCAAGAGGTAAATTTGTAGTGCGACAGTGACATAGTTTGGGCAAAATCGGTCACTTCTAACTGAAGTTTGTTCATTCAAGTAAAATTATTAAATTAAAAGCCTCCTCTAGCTAGCGCTACGCTACACAGGTTTCACCTTCGTTCAAGGAGCAACTCCTACCTCTGAAGCCTTTATATTTTGGTCAGAGAAAATCAAGTTTAATTTTTCCAGTAATTTTGCAACCATTTTATCAACCTAAATATTTTTCATTTCAATAAGCTACGCACGCCCACCTAACCGGCCAGAGCGGCACCATAAATCACCACCACTTGCCAATAGAATTTGAAGACGCCGTTGAATGCGGCGTGACGTTGCGCAAGTCCAAGGTGTTGTTCAGGTACGAGTTTATTTGAAGAAGAGCCGACAAATTTGTAGCTGCAGCATCTTCACCACTAGGACTGGTCAAGCATAAATTAAGTTAAATCACACAACGCGTAAATGTTTTAGAACTAGTACAATCCATTATATTAGGTCTTTGAATCTACTTTAAACCGTAAGCGAAAAAACCAGGCCTTATCCGACGTATTTGTAAGGGTGCCTATTACACAAGTCAATATTCAACAGTAAATTCAAGTTACAGAACCTCCGGCCAAATTAAGTTGACAGCATTTATAGGAGCACACGCTACGCTGCTCAGGTGACCAGATAACTAGTACACAGGATTACAGCATGTCTTAATTGCACACGAACTGCTTACTATCGAGACGAGACTTCGCATAGGAAAGGTCTCGCTTGCTGGGGTTAACGACTATAAATAGCAATTCAGGCTAAGCGACCTTTAAACAATGTCGCAGCACAAGGTACTCAGAAAAACAAGTTCCCAAGATATGTTACAAGGAAATCACACCTAATACAATCACAGACTTAATTATTTTAAAAGTGTTCAAAAACTTCCCATCTTCCGTTGTGGACCACTAATGCCAAACCAGCACCAGTGGAGTACATGAAACTACTTTTGGGTTACAGCTGTGACAAGACTAGGTTTAAATATGTAATCTTTTATGGTTTCAATCCCAATTGAAATGTGGAACTTCCACACTACTTACAAAGCTTGGTGGGGCATTGTAGCATATATTCTGATCCAATTCTGTGAGCCTGGTTAAGAGAGCTGAAACAAAGGACAAAAGCAATTTAAATTCAGAATAAGGCAAGCAGGTACCTCATTTCTGACTACTGTACCAGTAGCCAAATTTTGTTGATAGACAGTGCAAAATCGAAATCTAGAGCGAAGTACATGGCATCATTCGATGGCGTGTCTAATAGCCATCTTTGACCTTCTACATTCGGACCAAGAACAATTCACTCAACTGTAGAATGTAACTCAGGGTGAGACGAATTTCATAAACTATAGGTTCTAACCCAATCATTAGGATCTAACTTGTGCTTGTGTTTGGAAAACCTGACATCAGGTTTTAAATTATATTTGCACACTGTACATCAATAAATTGTTTATTTTTAGAAACTAGTCATTCAACAACTGGTTTGCACCAGATACATTCGAAAAATGTCTAGTGTAAATGTATTTCAACATTTGTAAATATTATCTGTGAAACTTTAGGTTTATCAAATATCAGAATTCAATAATGAATTTGGTTTGTCAAGTTCCATGGATAAGTTCTCAGCACAAAAATGTAGAGGCACTTTGTGATCAATAACATCCAATTGCCATTAGATTCTGCTACCATTACTCCTGTCCTGTATTATCACCAAGAGGGCATAAGAGTGTACACAAGATGCTAATGTGTGAAGGGTATAGGAGACTATGAACCAACAAGCAAGCTCATGTGCTCAAAGATACTATGACCTGGACTTTCTCACTTCTGAGCACGAGGAAATGCAAGTCCAAGATCAAAATTGACAAACTGAAAGCCTCTAAGGGACACTCGATCAAAGGTGAACTTTCAGTTCATCTTATTAACAGATGAAGTGCAGTAAACAATGTCTACATACAAGTCAGAAAGCATGCTACAGGCAATATTGGACTAAAGATAATTTGATACATACAACATGTAGTACTGCTTGAATCATGAGCAGTCTAAAGCTTCCTATCCACATGCACTGATCCAAAGTGCAAAGGAGGAATTGCTTAGTGTAGGCTACAAAAGGCAAAATGTATCTCAACTCATTTTTTGCTGCATACTCGCATGCAGGATCTCTTGTGGATAGAAAGAGCAGGTTTGGAAGAACAAAATAAGTAAGAAACAGTCAAGATGTTAAGATTGAAGAGGGCACACTAAGGACTGAAGTCCTAGAGGCCTACCTTCAGCTGAGGTTACCAAACAGTACTACCTGAGAATGCCCATTCATGCACAAAATGGAAGACAAACTTTACTGATCAAAACCTATAACCCATCCTATGCCACTTAACTGAGCATGGAGCATTGATAAGTTCAGTCCTATACATAAGAAGCACCATTTATTATTATCCAAATTCATGTTTAAATGGATCCATCCCATGCCAACAAGTTCACAGAACAGCCATTAGAAGAAAATGTGATGGGCCAATAACCCATGCACAAATTTGAGAACTCTAGTGCCTAATTAGTTAATGAAAAATTATGAGCACTCAGGAATCCTTTCAAAATAAAGGATTGTGGATATTTTTTGAGATACAACAATCACATATATACTCTTAGAAAGATACATCCATCCACCAGCAGGCTTCACATCAAGAGATTATGTTTTAGAAATTTATATTTTTATTTCCAAGAATTGGAAGTGCAAAATAATCTGAAACCTTGGGAATGTTAAGATCCTGCAATTCAGGAAATTTTACAATAAATCTCATCTTTAAGAGATACATAATTCTGCAAGTATATTCACAATAGACCTTTAAATATAAAAATGTTAGTCACGAGAGTATACAGGTTCACACAATTTTCAACAGGGCTCTCAACCCAGACACTATGACATGTTATTTGGGTATTTACAACAATTAATAGGCTATTTCCTAGTAGATACAGTCAAGCTTGCTAGCAAGTTAAATAGATAACAAATAGATGAAATGAAATGGGAAGGCAGTTGCCCAAACAAGACTAATCATGAGAACTTTATGACAAATGAAACGTTAGCACACTTGCACATTATCTTTTATTCTGTTCACATCTCGACAATATCACAGTCAGAGGTGGGCAGTAGCGCGCTACAAGTAGCGGTAGCGGCGCTACAATCTAGTGGGTGTAGCGGTAGCGGTAGCGCCCACTACATTTAGAGCATGTAGCGGTAGCTGTAGCGGCCGCTACATTTCAAAGTAGCACTGCCCAGCTCTGATCACAGTGTAGTTTAGCCTGAGATAGCCTCTAATTTTCCAAGTTGGATTTAAAGTCTGATTTGCTCATCTATTTATTCAGCTGTTATAGCAAGAACTCTTATAGAATTTAAATATCACAAATTAAATAAAGTTAAAGTTTTGCTATTAGTTCATTTACAGGAATGAGAAATTAAATGAAACATTCAGGCCTAAACTTTCAACAACTATAAGTTAACCTTGCCAAAACTTTCTTCAAAGACATGCTTATTTATTATAAAGCCAGCCAATAAAAAAACAACACTTTTTTAAAAAGTGTAACAAGTACATTTAATAATAAGAAGTAACAACCATACTAATATGGGGTAGCCTATACCTTATGGCACAAGGACCACTAGCGTCGAAACCGCTTTTCTTTTAATGCCTAAAAACAAATTATGAGAGGTACAGATCATATTTCTACAATACGAGGGAAAGGTAACTACACACACGTGATACAGAATACAGAAGACTTCGCAACGGAAAGTTTACGCCGACACGGTGCACAGCTATGAATTCACTTCGTATCACAGTACAGAGGGCCGTCATCAAAAGTTTCATCATGTTTACTGTTCCGTCAATATTATATCGAAATTTGGACTTTCTTCTTACAAACAGTACATCTCGCAACAATCATTGAAATTACTAAAAGGTGCATCAGCCCCTCCGTACCAGCGTACTTGGCATCACACAACGTAACGCCTATGGAAGACGTACGCCTTTACAACTTCTTCAACGAACAGTGTAGATTCTAGATACAGTCTTCTACCTACGCTGAAGGTTAAATTAGCAGTTTTAGATCCCTTCATTGCTATTCAAACTCATAACACTGCAGCTACTTCGCCATTGAACCGGTTTCCGTACACTTCAACATTGACGACAGAACCCTAACGGAAGAAGCTTTCAGGCATTTCACGAAAACGTTATAGACATAGTAAGTCCCGCACTAAAATCTCTACACCCTTTACCCGGGAAAGTTGGCGGGCAAATTACACGCGATGTAATGTTGCCATCTGTTATATGAAATTCCTACAAATTCCCCAGTCCTTTCGTTCTTTCCGTCAAAACCTAGTCTAGGAATATGAACAGATAAAATGTACACTAAAACATAATGATGAATATTATCAGCATTTTGCAGTATGAATGAATAAAAATGAGTTAATTTTCTTCGGTATTATCGGATTTTTTACTTAAAATGAATAGTAGGTTGGCAGACTACTTCAGCTAGCATTTCCGTATAGATATAATATCATAATGTTTTTAACACATGAACAATATTCTCCCTTTTTCAGACAAAACTGTTTGACCGTAAGACACATGATTTCATTTATTTCTTGTTTATTCATCTGTGTCCGTATTACGAGCGTCCTAATCCAATGCAAATGTTGCTAATTTATGAAGAACGTTGGTTAGATAAATGAAATAAAAAAAACATTTTTTTTCATTCTAAAAGTACAATAAACCAGAAAAACATTTTTTTCTGGTTTATTGCATTTCCGTTTAGATCTATTTTGTCGTGAGTTTAATTAGTAATATCTTATGTTTTTTTCCAATCATTTACAGAACACTGAAGATGGATTTTTTATCAATCCGAAACGTCTGATTTTTAAAATGATATTTTTAACCACCTTGGTGCTCCTTTTTATCCTAAAAGTATGCAAGAAATGCCATGTAATTTTGACCTAAAATAAAAACATATTTACATTACAAGCTCCAGGTTATTCATAAAAATAAAATTAATCTTTCCTTAGCTGAAAAAGAATGAGTCTCTTGCATTTGAAAACCTGATTCCATCAGGCCTTTTTAAAAACTTTTTTTTTACTTGGCAAGTACGAAAAAAATTAGACTTTCTCGAAGCATATTCTTTGACATGTTTTCTCAATGACGTACGAATTTTCTTAACGCTTCAATATTATGATGAAAATGATTTCACTTATTTTATCCACTGAAGCTTTTTTTCTTTGAGAGAAATACTGACAGTGTCTTTCATGATCATGTAAGCTCCGATTGGTTTTCATCTGTCGTCGTTTTTTCATCTTTGTCTCAGGATTTTGATACTCCTGTACGTTGAATATCTAGGAAAACTTGAAAAGATGTAAATTAAATTTAAAGATCTGTCTCTACTCATTCCTGTTCCTTGGTCCATTCTTGAGAACATCAGGACTCCCTCGTTTGATATACCAAGACTCATGTTGTTAAGACATAACTATTTGAATAATAGAGACAAAGAGGTTAAATGAAGCACAATGAAAGCCATTCATATTACCTTTGCCTTTGTTTTAAGTTCAATATATTTCTTTTTTTCATCGCTATTATGTGAAACTTAACAGAAAACTACGCATGCACTATTCATTTTCGCAATTCGTCAAATCTTCAGATATGGCGAGTTTGAGCCAGAAAGCACAGAGTTAGTTCCGTGTAGTTCTTTCTCAGTCTCTCCATTACCGCTAAGCAACTAATCTTTAATTAACAAAGTTCTAATGAACTTGTTTCATTTATTGGGAACTTGAAAATTGTTTTAAACTGGATCGTTCCTTTTATTTCCGTAGACCGAACTAGAAGCAGATAGACGAGCTGCAGCGCCTTGAATCATAGATATTGATTCTCAAAACCTCGCGAATGAGACCCGTGATCTATGTAAAAATGTCCCTTTTCAGTGACGACGCCTGACTTTGACAGGGTCTCATATGTACTAGGAATACTGGATAAGTTCCTCGACATACTGCGGGGGCCATGAAAGTTACCATGTGATGTTCGCAACGCTGACGCTTGACAAGAGAAACATGACTCACTCCTGCACCCACACGTACACCCGAGGTTCCCATGTAAAGTTACTTTGTAGCTAGCGTATCTCGTGACATTGTGGGGCCTAACTTCCAATCCTCTTTTCATTGCCGTAGAGTATAGTTAGCAGCTTGATCATTCCTTCGGCAGTCTCAATGTCTGCTTTGACTTTGCAGGTTTTGGATGCATTAAGAGATGGTTGCTGGAGCCTAGGACCCGTTTAATTACAATTATTAATAATTTCCCATATTGCGATTAAAGATTCCGGGAATTTACGATTTACTTTTACTCAAGGCTGAGCAGGAGGGTACGAAACTGTACAGGTAAATTTTATGCTGGAGAAACCTCTATGCAATAACTAAAAGTTAAATATTCAAAAATTCGATCTTTACAGCGATTTGATTTCATTTTACTATTGAATTCAGGGTTCTGAAATATTTTTAAGATATGCCAACAACCACATCAATATTTACTTTTAAAATCCAGGTCATATTTTTCAGCGATGGGAATTAAAATTCATAGAACTCATACTTATATCAAACAAAATAATGTCTCTGAGTAAAGTATAGAAAACAAAATAAGAGAGAGGCGTAAAAGATAGATTATGAATGCAAGAAATATCACAGGTTGCGTCCGACTCCGGCTCTTTTGTGTAATGTATGCAATTCTGTGCATTTTATCTGCAGGTAATCAAGCTTAAATGTGTAACTTTATCCTTTAAGGAATCTATTTGGGGGTTGAATTTGTCAGTATTCTGCATCTGGCATGTGAAAGCCGCCCCTGTGTCCTGTGTAGACGGGGCTTTTAATCCTACGCTTCACTAGATGCCTAACTTGATGGTTTTTAAAGATCTTCTTTAGTTTACGTGAGCCTCGAGTTCGTTTTCTTTTCGAATAAAAAGGCAAGTAAAAGAAAAAACTAATAAATTTGTCAAAAACTGTGTTAGATTACTGATAGCTTGGAACATTATTTTAAATATGTAGATTTAAGCAGATATATGATTTTGATGAGAAAATTACAGTTTTCCATGATTATAATTCTAGAAATTTGTTTTACGCTTCATTTAGTAGCGAATCAGGTTTTCATTTCATATAAGTTTAACATGGAAAAATTTCATGGAGGATATGTTCTCTACAAAAAATAGTATTGCCAAATTTGTTTATTTGAGAATAATCCATATTACCTGTTTGTAAAATTGGTCAGTAAAATGATTAAATAACGTTCTTATGTATCTTAGCGCAGTCATTTTCTTACTTTTCGTTAAAATATAGCCCAGAAAAAAAGAGTTTAGTGAGTAATGTCTTACCGATGGGAAGTGCTTCCAAGCCACTCCATGTAATACGAAGAACTTGGAATTGTGAATTATAACAGCCTGCTTAAAGATTGAACTAAGTAGTCTGGTATTTGATAACAGTTATATTATCACTGCAAATTCCCTTTAAAGGAAATTTGAATAGAACCCATCGTCTAAATGCAGAAGTAAAAAAGTAGAGATACACTATTCAAAAGGTTTCTTAATTCCAAACTCAACAGCTGTAAAGATATTAAAAAATTATCTTCGTTTTTCCAAGCCAGAAGTCATGAAATGTAGAATCAAGATATTATGGAATGCAATTATTTGGAATGAACAAGTTGTTCATGATTGAAACAATTTAAAATAATTTGTTATTAGAAGAGTTGCATCATTTAAAAATACTACAAGCATGAATTTCTCATATCGTTACAATGGACAGTTTTTTATACATAGCTACTTTGTGGTTCTATGACTTCTATGGCATCCTACAGGACCTTATGCTAAGCCTACATATACATGTAAATATCCTAATGCACTTATACTTAGCTTACACACTAATGATCAAGTCCGCTTTATTGAGCGGAGAAGATAAGTAAATATGATTTAAAATTAGGAATATATTCATGCCAAGTTAAT
>VOMN01140823.1:0-19204 GCA_014899125.1 Orchestia grillus
GGCCTAGTGTGAGCCCTTCCACGGCCTAGTGTGAGCCCTTCCAGCCCCATTTCGTCCCCCCAGGAGAAGGGGGACGCGCTGGCCAAGGACGTGGACTCAGGCTGCGTCCGTCGCTTCGTCATCCCACTGCACGTCCCTGACCGAGTCGCTCCGGAGGACAACCTGGTCAGAGTCGCATCCTCCATTTCTTATAATGTTCATCTCAAGTTTTATTTGCCACACATTCCACTTTCAAAATATACACGGGTTGAGTGCAATGCACATTCCACCTTTAATAATAATTTTTACGCATATATGGTACAACAGTATGATATAAGGTTGCTCTTTTGCCTCGCCCAGTCTGCTACTATGGAGTAGTCATGATGTACACCAATTCGTTACAAATTTTTTCTATTGTCAGAAACATTAATGTACACCAATTATGGATGTGACAGAATCGCTAGGAATTAATGTGAAATCAAAGAATAATTTGCATTTCAAGAAAATAAATACATCATACCGTGTATATTACGCACGGGAGGCCTGAATTACCCCGTTTAGACAGAGGATTCCATCAGATATTGGCCAATAAAGTAAGTTTTCTTTGTCTGTAATCATGAACTAAAGTTTATACCAATGTAGTTTTACGGGATTCTGAGGTATTGAGGCTTCTGATTCTGAGGAAATCTAGTACAACGCACTGCATTACAGTTAAATTATTCCCTAGTAACGCACTAATTCTTTACTTTTGCATGACTTTCATCATGGATGCATGCAATTATGATAAAATTCATTCCCTTGACATTTCTCTTTCTCTGTAAAATAGCAAATGTGTTAACATACTTCAACTTTTCCAAGTTTTTGTTCAGTGTCCCAGAATCCAATATAACTTGGGGAAACTCTGTCGGCAAGTGTAGACATGGACAAATTACGTTAGTGGTAAATACAGGATTGAATATTCTGTCTAAACTTGCTAATTTCAACCTTCCGCGTACATATATTAAATATAACCCAATATATTTTTTGAAAGAGTATTTGCAAATTTTGTATCCGCTCTAATTCTTCGGGTGTTAATTATATTCATTTGTTTAATGTTCATATTACCAATTAATAAAAATATTCAATTTAATTAGTTTCATTTTTGCAAGAAATGCAGTGTCTGATGATAACGACTATTGGATTTTTTAACTTTTCGGCCCCAGAATGTTGAAGGATTGATGGCAAGCTCAGTCTGTGATTATGGACGACGAAAATAATTTCAAAGGCTTAATGTTTTTGAAAATGCTCTCCGGCTGCGGTAGTTCAGAATTCTCGTGTATTTGGTACAGCTCACGATATTTTTAGCAAATTATAATTCAAGTCCATGGTGAGTTTTGACGTTTCCACCCTATTCTTCTAACCACGTATTTATACTCCCATTTATAAGTAGACTTCTTTCTAACTGTCCATTTATGTTTCATACCTAGTGTAAAATTTCTAAAAGACAATTTTAATATTACTTGACAATTTCTGGCCTTTGTTTTCATACAGCATTCATGGTTATATTAATCAATATTCAGTTCGCAGATCAACCACAATCATCATAACATTTACTCTTCTCTGTTGCTTCTAATATACTTACGCAATCTGCATAAGCTTTTCACACATTTTAATATTGTTCTGAGAATGTGTTTAAATGTTTAAATATTCGTTCAAGAAGAAAATTTATTGCAGTGGGAAATATGCAAAATACATCACCTATTAAAAAATATTCAATATGGTAATTAAATGTAAAACTATTGCGCTCCATATGTGTCTATAAGATTGAAAAATATGAGCCAGAGAGAAAAATATTTAATTTAATGCACCGTGCCACAGGTCAAACTGGCTGGCGTGCGAGCTACAGCCCGCCGTCAGAAGGACGGCACCGTTTTCTTGACTTCTCAGGTTAGTCTCGGACTGCGGTTGCTTTTGGTGCACATCTCGTTCTCATTTCTTTGAGAATGAGCGTTCCCTTTTATTTTCTGGGCAAACTTGAAAAATGCTCAACGTTACTATTCGTAGTTACATGTTGAGGTAGTCAACTGAAGGATGAACGTTTAGTTAATTTTTATTGACTTTTGTTTTTAATTTTGTTGGTTGTCCGGAATTTCGGATGACAGTTTATATCAAGTATTCATACGTATGGCATACAATATGTCTGAAAAATGAAGGGTATTTTCCATGTATTACCGCTTTCCTAATTTAAAAATTAGATTTTAAAAATGTTACCGGCCAATCTGTGCTCTCCCCTCCCTACCATCTGACCGTTCAGGTGTGGACCAAGTCCTTAGTGTTTGGATGAAGGAAAAGCAAACAAATAACTTAAAATTAGTTCGAGTTAACGTATGAGTTTTGAATGACCAGTAATTTATGACAGAGCACCGGAGCGCGGTGAAGAATGTCCAGTTGAATAAATATTTATTTCCAAAGGGAAGCACTGCTTGACCACTTGCAACCAGCCTTTACGCTCCTCATAATTTAGATCCCTCACTACCAAGGCTATCATGCTGACCACACAGCACAGTTTCTTTTACCCTCGTAGAAGACGTAATGGGAACGAAACTGAGAGGTTCATCCTATTGGGCAAACTTCTCACCAGTTATTTCCCAACTCTAAGAAATGAGTACTTGATTATAGTGAACTCGTTCTACCCATGTCGTTTACTTCCTCATCTTGCGTGAATGCCACAGTAAAGAATTCATAATATTTCCGTTCCTTTAATATTTGACTTTGTATGAGGTCTATTTGTTTACAGCCACTCTGTGCAAAAGATGCGATCCACTTAAGCATATGACGATGTGATTTTTCAAGTGTAACTTGAGTACTCCGTAGTGGCTTCGTTTTACACTTACAAATCTTGGCTGTTGCTCTGCTTCATCATAAAAGTACATCTCCGTTTTTTATACTTCAATCGTCGCAGAAACTGAGCGACGTCGCTTTCGAGAACCCGACGATGAACCGCGCATTCGAACGCAAGCCTTACTCATTTTTCTACGGCATCTCAGGCGACATGACGACCAACAAAACTACGGTGAGTCCGCAGCTGGGACTTGTCTTGAGGGCTGTTGGAGCCTTGAGGGCTGTTGGAGCCTTGAGGGCTGTTGGAGCCTTGAGGGCTGTTGGAGCCTTGGGGGCTGTTGGAGCCTTGGGGGCTGTTGGAGCCTTGGTGGCTGTTGGAGCCTTGAGGGCTGTTGGGGTCTTGAGGGCTGTTGGGGTCTTGAGGGCGGTTGGGGTGCTAGACGATTTTACAAATACACCTTCAGGGGGCCACAACGTAGGCAACAGGGTTAAATTAGTTAGGTTTGTCAGTCGTGCGTTATGAGAGCAGGCGTCTCCAAGGGGGCATTGTCAAGTCACTCCATCTACAGATAGGCCTTCGGGACTTCCGTCTTTCGTGCCCTCTTTGCTATTTTCATTTTCACACTTCCTTTGATATATCATCTTCATCGTTTCTTTCGCTTCGTCGCTTCATTTTTAACGTGCTATTTTTATGCACAGGGATTCCTGCGTGGGAGCACACCTGTGCGTAGATTTGACAGTCTCGTGAGTTCATACTCAATGGTCCTTTCCCTCCAGCCTCTTTCGATCACGGTTCTGGTAAATAGGGAACTTTGAGCCATGATAATAACAACAATAATAAATACAATAACTTCACGTATACCATTTCTTTCTATCGCGTTTCACAAATTCAGACTCTTTTTTTTATCTTGATCAAAACTGTGATGTTCCATTTTTTTAATAAGATCAGTTTGTTTTTTAGGTCTCATCACAATTAATTTTTTAACTATGACTCGTTGGAAAACATTGTGTTTAAATCTGTCAGTAATTATGAAAAATTTAACAAATTCCAAAAATTACTCACAGATTTAGAAATAATTTTTTTCATCCACGTTACTAGCTGTTCTACTTCTTACCATTACTGCGCTTCGCTGAATACGAGTGCAAATTGGAACATCTTCATTATCATATTGTGGTTTGAACTTGAATGAGTAAAAATCGCCGACTCGGTACGAAATAACCGATTTATTCATGCGGTTAAAGAAGTTTCACCGATCCGCTGTCCCGTATGAACCCAAAGTTTCCTCAGATGGAATAAGTGATGCCTTTACAATACATCCTCAGTGTGAAGATGACATTCTCTCTACGGACTCTCATTTCAAGTTGTTCTAACTTGTTGCTGATTTTTTTACATGTATTGATATGGACGTCCAGGCAGCAAACACTATAATTTTTTGCCCTTTTCCTTGGACACTACAACCTCTTCTGACAATCATCTCTGATGGGTTGAAAGGGCGACGTACTCGATCAAGACTTCTTTGTGTCGTGCTAAGTCTGGTTGTAACTTCATCTCTTTTTTTTCTCGTTGCAACTCTATTTAACTTTTATTCTTCACACGTTCATGAGTGTAGTTGTCCTTTTCTGGATGTTTCAGTAAATTACTAAATATAACTCGGTAATATACAGAAAACACATCAGTTTTCACAGGTTCTGTCCAGAATCTTTTTCATCAAAAAATGCTCGAACATCTACTACTTTTTATGATTCTCAACTCAAAAATTTTGTGAAACTAAAAATTTGTCGTAACGTGTTTCTTATTTGAGTTTCCTGAGCACAAGAGAGTGTAAAATAATTCGAGTGAATGAAAATGAATAATTTCTTCTCCGTGGTTTTCATGGGTAAAACACAACCCTATTTTTTCAGTTTTATATCCGATGATTCTGAATTCAATAAAATTTCGCTAAAGCACTTAATATAACAAAGAATACAAAAATTTTATAACTTTTCTAGAATTGTTTCATCCAGAAATTGGTTTAAAATTTTCAAAATTCTCGATTCGAATTTAATGAAAAAATTTACAACCCATCTGCCGTGTTAACTTGTTACAGTAAATTTCTTTGTGAAGAAAAATGAAATACAAACCCACAGTTTCTCATTATTTTTTAGCATAAACGTAAGGGTCAAAACCTTATATTAAATCGCTTTTTCACTGAATTTGGAATTTAGAAACCCTACCAAGACACAATAATTGCTGAGTAAGATACATAAATCAGTTTTAACAGGATCTATCCGCAATTATTTCTTGTAAAGATGCAAAGTGTCGACGTTCACGATTCTCGATTCAAAATACTGAGTAAACTTAGAGCCCAGGCCGACAGGTGTCTCACGACTTAGTTTCCTGTACCCCACATGCAGAGCTGGGCAGCGCTTCTTTGAAATGTAGCGGCCGCTACATTTCAAAGTTGCGCTGCCCACCTCTGCCTATGGTATTCCTACGTGCAGAGCGGCCGCTACATTTCATGAAATGTAGCGGCCGCTACATTTCAAAGTAGCGCTGCCCACCTCTGCCCACATGTGTGTAGGCACAAGTACATGTAAATGGAAACCTCAACAATTTTTCTCCCATAACTTAACACGCATAAAACATAAAGGCTCGCGTAACTATAGAACTTAAGTATAAACTTGTGTCCCTTTGTTCAGGTCGGTAAAGTGAACGTCAAGACTGGAGAGGTGACCACATGGGATGTGCCAAACGATGTGTACGCAGCCAGTATCGCCTTCGTCCCACGACCTGGAGCTACGGTTTGTACAATAATTCTGTGTTCCAAATGTCAATGCTCGTCACAAAAAAAGGGTTTACCGAAAGAGAATTACAAAACGTGACGGATTTCAATCTGTAAATCAAGTACTCTCCAATCAAAGAATGAATCTGACGTTTTAGCAGTCAACTTTAGAGGAAATCTCCAATACGCAATACTAGGTGGAATGTGGACTGATGCTTTAGGTGTAGATAGTTCAGGTAGCCTCGACAAGAAGCTAATGAATACAGTTACGCCCCAAATTATTCATACCTTTGTATTATTCTTCAATATATTTCAATGAATTTTTCAATAGGCTACTTCTCATAGAAATGCTTATTCCAAAAGTTTCGACGGTTTTCTGGAATCAAATTCAAAATGAGTTCTGAAAAAATTTATACACATGAAATAATGAACCATGTTTATATTTATTCGTATCCATCGCAATGACCTTTTGCGAAGCCTATATTTATAATACCTGTATCCAGACGTTTTCTGTAGTTTTCAACCTACAAAACTCCTACAGACGTCAACAAAAACATTGGACAACTCATCTTTTACAATTTCTGGCAATTTTTTAAGATTTTTGCAATGCCAATTTTCTTACAAACTCTCCACAAATTTTCGATCAGATTGAAATCTGGGCTTTGTCTTGGCCCCTGCAAAACATTACCTTCAGCGTCTTCCAACGATGTTTTAAAAAGTTTTGCATTATGTTTCGGGTCATTATCATGTTGAAAAATCATATCGGGTCGAAATCGTGAGCTTTGACAAACGGTTTCAATTTTTCCCGAAGGAGTTTAACGTGTTGGTCTTGTTTCACGATACTTTAAACCTTCACAATGTTTCCAGTTCTATTTGCATAGAAACATTCCTAAAACATAAGACTCCAACCGCTATTTTTCATAGTTGGAAGTCTTTTTTTTTTTGAACGCTTCACTTGTTGTTCTCCAGACAATAGAAACGGCTAGTGACAGAAAAGTTCGTTCTTAGTCTCATCTGCTCCTCGGGGCGCATAGGATAGGCCATGGGCAATAGAATTAGGTTTGTCTATCCTATGCTACGAAGACTAGCGTCCCCAGGAGGGCACTGTTGGGTTACCTCAGCTTTAGCTAAGCCGTCGAAAATTCTTTTTTTCGCGCTTCTTTCCATTTTAATACTTTCTTTGCTGAACCTTTATTAATTACAACACGTTTACCGTTGGGTTTCCAATGCCTCACAACTACCGGTGTAGAGAGGGATGTGAGGAATGTGTGGTTTAAGCTTCCTTTTCCACAGGAAGTACTCTGTGGTCACGTGAAGCTGATCATTTTTTCATAGTTTCTTCCCCTTCTTTCTTAACTTGTTGTTCCTATGCGCAGGGAATGATGTGTGGGAACCCAAGTTGAGCATAGATTCCCCGTTCTCCGAAGTTTATACTAAATGGCCCTTCTGTTTCGGTGCGAAATAGTCCGAGTTACTGAGCGCTGCTATCCTTACTACTAGTACTACTTGTTTCATCTGACAGAAGAACCGATGAGGAGAAGCTAGTCTTTTTATCAAATATTTCAGGCAAACGAGTTTTTGGCCGTAAAAAGAAGTATTTTCCTGGGTGTGTACCCTATTCAGTCCTACCTTATTAAATGTTCTTTGTAGCGTTTATCTGGAAATTTCGAGTCCTTTCAAACTGAGATTCTGCTATACTTTGCTTGTGATCTTAAAATTTTTATTCACTTCCCCCTTCCCGTCTTGGGGGAATAGGATAAGCCGTAAACAATAGGGTAAGGTTTGTCTTATCATATGCAAGGGGGACTAGCGTACCCAGGGGCCACAGTTCGGTAACTTCAGCTGTAGCCTAAGTATTCGGGACTTTTACATATCGTGCCTACTTTGATCTCTTCTTTTTATACATTCTTTGTTGATTATTCGTCTTATGTTCCTTATTTTTCTAAATTTGCCGTTTCTGTGCGCATGAGATCTTGTGTGAGAACCCACCTGAACATAGTACGTTTTCTCAAGTCCATACTAAATGGTTCCTTCTTTTCGCTTTCTCGAGATCGCATTCCATGTGGCAAGAGAGCTTTAAACTATAAAAATAAATAACTTCACTTCTAACACTACTCGTCTTGCCGGTCCAAGTGAGAGCTTGCATCTCCTTTCTTTCCCGTCCTGTAAAGTTCTGGTTGGTATTAAACTTTTTGTACTTCTGTTTAACACTCTGAACAGTCGAGATAGTGATATCAAATTGCTTCGGAATAGATTTGCAGCCACTGTAGCCTTTGCGAACATCTATAATTTCCCGTCTTACCCATATACTGACCTTTGTTTTCAACATGTCTGTTCTGTGGCTCAAGTTGAAATGACGTATTTCACTCTAGCTAACACTAAGTAAACTAATTAAAATTCTCAATTATGACCTGGAATTTCGATCATCAAATTAAATCCACGTATAAATCTAATATCATTGCATTGTTACTCTATTAGTGTTTTATTGAAGGTTAATGCGATGGATACGAATGAATATGAACATAGTTCATTTGCCACTTTGTTTTCTTCAGAATATCATCTTTCAAAAGCTCCCAATTTTTTATTCAAGAACACCAACCAAACTTTTGGTATGAGGATTGCCAAGAAAATAACCCTACCGATGGATTTATTCAAATGTATTCGAGAATAACATGAGGGTGGGAATAATTGTGTGCGTGACTGTATGTTTCTTAGATGCAGATATATTTATGCTGACACCGTTCATTAAAAATACCGTGAAGGCATTGGAGTCGATAAACATTGAATAGGATGGGATTAGCGTAGCCGAGTAGGAAATTTGATAGAAAACAAGCATGTTGCATAGTACACAAAATTTACGCAACCGATTTTTGAGAGTATAAAACGGTAAATGCTGTACATGAACGAGCTCGTAATACGTCGAGGTATTGGAGCAGGCAGAGGACGACGGCGTGGTGCTGGTGCACTGCCTGCACAAGGAGCCGCGCAGGGTGCTGCTGACGGTGCTGAGTGCCACAGCCCTCACAGAGCTCGCCACCGCCACCTTCTCTCTCAACTGCGACGCACCTCGACCTCTCCACGCCATCTACACGCCCTAGATCGCAGAACCGCAAGGCCAACTATTATACGGATATCATTACAATTAGGATGATCTATTCCCAAAATATATTACTCCAGGGATTTTATTCTATCAGACTTGACAAGCTTTATATAGGTTTGTCATCGACCTAAGCACATGTTTTACCCATAACGTAAAGGTGTAGAATCAATTAACGTCAATGTATCCTCCACAGTTATAACAACCTTCCACTTGTTCAATGCACTGAAATGTAATCGTGCGGATAGCTTTATATTGTCTAGCTTGATACGCAGAGTTAACTTTGCTTACGTACTGTGTTGCTTACAGTTACGGTAAAATGCAGTAAGTTAAGGTTAAGTAGACGAAGGATGGTTACATGTGTTCATACTGTAAACTGTTCCGTTTGAAAACATTTCTATTTTTATTCGCTAAACTTGATGTTCAGGGCATACGCCTGTGCCCGCGCCTTATGCGACACTCGTCATACCTTGCCGCTTTTAGATCGAAACGGCAAGTTTCCTGCGGGGAGTTGAATTTTCGAGAAAACGATTCAGATGTCTGTTTGAGCCACTAAACGTGGGTGAATAACTATGTAACTCTAAAATTGAGCATCATTTTTTGACGCCTTTAGTGTACCTTTTTTCATATTTCAGAATTTAGATGGCAAATTCAACATTTGCTACAGCTTTCATTAAATGTGGTATTAAAAATGTCTTTTAATTTCGCTGAAATAAGTGCATGAAAAGCAGGAAAATGGCTCTCATATTGTCAATTCTTGCGTAAGAGTGTCTATGCTCCGACGAAAAGTTTAATAAGCAATTGGTTAATAAGGTTGAAAATTAAATGAATCAATTGAGGAATAAGAGTCAAATGGTTGCACTAGGTACAGGAAGTTCTTAACCAAGATGTAAATACGCTACAATTCCGTACAAATCATACTACAGACTAGCCACTAGAGTGACCTGAGACACAATTAAATTTGTTAAAACGAGAAGACTGGAAGATAAAATAAGAAACAGACTGCTCTACGATTACGTACTTTAGTCATTACTCCAAAAACAAACACGGAAATGTAGATAATTAACACTTAAGAACCAAAACCTAAAGCCCGAGATCAATCTTGCAGGAACCAGCGATGATTACATTGGTTTACCATGAGTATCATCACTTCTACGGATTGAAATCAGGACACGCTGTACCAAAATACCACGTCACAGGTTTCCCATACTATGTTGCTTCTCTAGGGGCAACAAGACTGCTGTGATCATTGGTGACCCAGAGGTCGGTAGATGAAATCACTGAAAACGTGTTAAAAAGGGCTTAACTGCTCTAGTCGTGAACACAGAATTTTCAAATTTTTCAATTCACCCGCCTTTCCACAAAGCGAAAACTACGCTAGACTGATGTCCCCCGTGGGATTCGAGAGATTATGGAATCTTGATCACACAAGAGAAACTGGCGTGCCATCCACGCCGGCCGACAATGGTATGCAGCGGCCCTCTCCGAGCTAGACAGCTCTGAGCACAGCTGGGGCAGTAACTCGCTACGGAATCGAGAAGACAAACCCGAGACACATTTCCCATTCTAAGTAAAGTTCAGAAGTGCTATCAACCTACAAAAAAAGCTTCGACCAAGAAAATTGTTATCAGCTACCAATTTATCACTAATACTTGCACTTGCTCTACAAGTACAAGGAGAGTTTCGTAAGACGCGAAACTCTTGAGTAACGATGAAATGTACCACAGGCTTGGTTTAATTACTGGCAGCGAAAAAGAGTCTGAAAAATGAGAAGACACAACCCAACAAGACATTTTTGGAGAATTAGTGGTGGTGATAGTGCGAGTCACTGAATCGCTGCAATCTATACCACTACGTCGCACCGAAAAAAAAGAATCATTTTCTATAGACTGAAAAAACGAGGATCTACGCAGAAAGTGTGATCGCACAGGGTTTGCTGCATATAGAAACATGTCAAGAATGAAGACGAAGAAAAGTCGAACAGATAGCGAAGGTGTAAAACATGAAGGAAGCAAAATGGGCACGAAAGACGGGAGTCCTGAAGGCCTATATATAGACGAGATACCCTAATAATGCTCTTGGGGTCACTAGTCGTCATTGCATAGAGTAGACTACCCTAACCCTGCAGCGCATCCCATGCCCCTGAGGAGCCGGAAAATAGGCATACAGCAGAGGACGGGAAGTAAAAATCATGCAGCAGAGCAGCTACAAATGTGCCAAACACGACTGTTGATAGCTTCAAATTATGGATAAACCTTGATAAGTGCAAAAGCGAACTAAGATTTTTGTGCATTTAGTAAAAATTAAAAATTGTTGCATTGCCCTACAGAGCAACACGTAGGACAATACAAGACTCGAGTACAAAAAGGGCAAGATCAAGTTCACAAAAGTACCTGTAACAATAGTTGCTAATTTTACAATATCTAGGGATCTTGCAGACGAATATAAGTTCTCTTGGGTAAGAAAGGGGATATCCGCCACTAGGGTGCCCACCAGTAGATAACTAAGACCTACCTACTTCTCAAAGAATGCGAAGTCCTTATTAAGATAAATTAAATAAAGAATCCTAAATAAAACGTGAAAAATGCCAATCAGAGGTATCAGAGGTACGCGTTATTCCTGAGAGAAGAAAGAATGAAATACGAAATACAGTCTCTTGAAATAGAGGATTCAAAGTTTCAAAATCAAACTCTGCCCAGCTTCTAGTTGTTTGTAAAACATTAGATAAATAAACAAATATCAACCCGTTTTCGCTCGCATAACTATTTCGATCATACATAACAGCATGATTTCAGGAGGTCTCGTGAGTATAGATGGTAGAATAACGACAGGCAGAATCAAAACATGTGTAGAGAATGTGATATGGGGGCGAACAACGTAGCTTTGATAGAGCGGGCGGTGGCAGAACTGATGCTCTGCTTTGACACCTTCGCTGTCACGTGACGCACATGGACTTGAAATTTTGCTGCTTTCAGCTCAGCTACTATTTGCCCATGTTTAATGGCTACCATTAGCTCCTGTTTCTGACATTTGCGTCTTCGTTGATTATGTATAGGCTACAAGTGCGTCCACTTCATAAAATCGTTTGGATAAGAAAAATTGCAATTTAAATGCTAATTAATAAAAACAATTATGATAGTACGGAGCAATGAAATTAACTTTCATGGTGGTAGCGAATGTGTTGAACAAATATATCAGCAAAGATATGGAAGTACAAATATGCTCTATGCGAATAGGATGAAGTCAAGCTTACGGATATGTACGGAGTGAACTTCCAAGGAACTCTGAGAGTACGAGCTTTGAATAGAAAATGGAAAGGTTGGTATAGTGGGAAAAAATAAAGGAATTAACTTGAGTTTGCTAGCGGGAGCGAGTGATGTGAGCTCTCAAGGAATATAGAAAGTACAGACGTACACAATTACCCCAAAAAATCTTTGTGTCAGTGGTCCAGCCGTTACGTATAGTGCTGATGAGAGGGACTGAATATCCCACAGGAAAAAGGAAACGTGTCATAGTGGAATGGATTCAAAAGTAATACTGCATAGCTTGATCTGATAGATGCCTGAGAAAGTACGGAGGACGAGACTGGTTAGTATTGGTGAGACGAGACTTTAATGTTCTGAGTGATAAGAATGAGCAGCAAAACATGCACAAGTTACTTCTACTGAAACAGAAAGTTAAGCGAGTTTCAGTGTTAACCGAAGTTCAGGATAGGTTGATAGGGCACACCATAGTGACAGGTCAAGATTACACCAGGCTGCAGAGACGAAAATGAATGGCAAATACACATGGAATAAACCTGACCTTGGTTTGAAAATGGTTTTCTTCAACAGGAGTTTGAATACGCGACAAAGAAACAGTACAAACAATAGAATAAAAAATCAACCAGAGAGGTCAAACTCGGCATCCGAACTCATAACATCATCCCAGGAGGCTCCGACGCAACACAACAAAGACACCAGCAAAGGTTCTTAGACTAATTTTCAATTTATCGAGTATAGCAATGGGACTAATGACACTGACGCGAAAATTGCACGTGACTGATGTATCGGCTATCATCATTGGAAAAAAGCATGAGCAATCGGCCATACCGTGAGGTGAGCTCCCTGACCGGACACCGCTAAGCCTCCTTGCGGGGCAGCTGCTGGCTCCACTGGACAGCGCGCTCGTCTCGACCGGCAGGCTCCCTGAGAACACGCAGTTAAGACCACCCATCTTGGGGCAATGAAATGGGACTAACGCGATTGTTGAACGCTTCAAATCATAAACAAGTTGTGAAGAGTGCCAAATGAATCAAGACTTCTGTGAATTTAGTAAGAAATTGAAACAAAACTGTTGAAGTGCACGGCAAGCTTTTCAGTATACAGTGTTTCAGAATGCAAGCGTAGAGTCCAAAGCCACTGCACATCGATACGCATAAAAATGAACAAAATCGTTCTCACGTGCTGGCAAATCACGCAAAACTTCAATAAAAACGATCCTAATTTTAGGAATTAACGCTCATCTTGAAGATAGGATTCGTTATTGTGCTATTATACGATCGAAATCATACTTCAGCTACGTACAGGCGGCTCTGTACACAGAATGAACATGCGTACCATTAAACTTATTATATAATACATTACCTCCGGAATGCGATCAGGAAAGCAATTAGGTCTATTGTTACCAATGCATAACGACACGATCGATCAGTAGTGACGAAGTGAAGTATGAACTGAAGCTATTTTCGAGAACATTTGTAGTAATAGTAGGAGAATAGATTGAAGCAGTTTAGCGACTCATAATATGTCGCACCGAAAGAGAAGGGACGATTTGAATGTATGTACCGTAGAAAACTAGGAATCTGGGCACAAGGTGTGTTTTGACTCAGGATCCCTGGCGCGTAGAAACAGAAAGTTATGAATGAAGAGGAAGAAATGATGAAGAAGAGGACAGCGAAGGTGTGAAAATTGAAGAAAAAAGTGGACACGAAAGATAGAAGTCCCAAAGATCAATCTATAGCTGAAGTAGCTTAACAGTGTTCCTCTGGGGTCGCCCGTCCCCATAGCATACGATAGACAAACCTACCTCTATTGCCTATCCTATACCCCTGAGGGATTGGGAACATTTCTCGTAAGTTGTTCGTTTAATACATAACTCGAACCACTACAGCTGGTGCACCGTCTGTACAGACCAGTCGCACTCTATTAAAGCTCCAAATGACGAAGGACCATCGCTCATTCCGGCGGGACAAGCACTTCACTTCTACAGCGACTGCCAAAATTCTAAGCAGCCTCATACGCACGATGGATTATGATAAAAAACCATCCATTTGCTTTAATGATAGATTGTAAAGAAAATAAGAGCCCGATACAGCAAGAGAGTGCATTTCATCTGGGAAGCCACTAACATTCAACAGCCAGCATTAGAATTATATCGCTGTATAACTCGAAACAGACACCATCAGAAAAATCTTCACGGCAGTAGGAGAGACAGAATCACTCTCCAGATGGCCACTTCTATACCTTCACAGTATACATATCTAGGTGTTGGAGAGTAGTATACATATCTAGAATAATAAAGCAATTAATGTACAGGCTACGTATCACAATGAATGGGTTGAGATTGGTAAAATTAAATTAATGAGAGCCCAGACTCCGAAGACCGCTCCCAAGCTCCAGGAAGTATCTTCAATCAAGAACTTTACAGCCGCTAGCATCTCAGTCTGCGACTTCAATTCTGGCATCTTTCGTGAGCGTCTAAGATACTTACAATACCTCAGTATCGTCAAAAAATTACTTCACAAAAAATGGAAAATGTGAAAAAAATTAAATAAAATTAAATACACAACGTAAAGCCAGAAATGCACCCGAATCTTCATGACCACTAACTTAGAAGTTTATTGACACCAGGAAGAAAACCTCTACAACCGCGCTTTCAAACAAAAACGAAATAATAATTGAAATTTTATCACTCATCGGCCTACGACATTTTTAATAGTAACTCTACGGTGGCAAGAGCCATACATGAATGTTGGAGATCGTTCTCACCACCGTTGGCGACCACTACAGTTGCGATAGTCAACATGAAATTTGAGATATCTCGGGTACAGGCCGTAAAGTACATAATCATAATAAATGTTCCCAGCCCATGATTCATTTAGTCTTGGCAACTCGCAACGCACTGCATAAATCAAGCGTCTTTTGCTAGATATTACATGAAATTACCTACTTCAGAGCTTGGGAGTTTCAAACACTCTCTTCGCGCCACAGCTATGTAGTAAGAGATAATTAACTGCTCAAAGATACAATAGGAACTCAATAGAAAATTTAACATTAGTTCTATATTACGGATACAACAGAAAACTATTCAATACTAAATTCCACACGGAAAATTCAGGGGCTCTCTATAGAGAATACGAAGTAAGTTTCTGCTCAACCGAAACCAAGCGAACGATCACTCGAACATGGCAACCGCCAAGCTGGATCCCCGCTAGCTGACTACGAGTGATCCTTTAGCGTCATCCCAGTAGACTTCTTGTTTCAGGGTGTGCTTTGCAGTTATTCGCGTCAACTACAATAGAACATAGCACCAAGCGATCAATCGTCAAATTTTTATCGAGGTAAATTAAAGAAATAACACCCTAAAGAATTAAACATATATATATATGTATATGAACCTACATCTTTATACCGTTTGGGAATCTTGCCAAATGTTTTCTAGTTGCGAGGCACGTCACAAGGAAAAAACACGTACGGGTTCGTGATCACCAAGCAAGCTCAAAGTTAGGTTTACCAGAGCAACAAAATTAAAAATTTTACAGGAATTCTTAACCTGCCATCAACTACCGGAACCCAGTACCGCTGTTCGAGCTTTAACGTCATTACAACGAAGCGAGCTTTTCCAGCCTCGGTGCTTAGATACTTCCACTGAAAGTACTTTTCGTGAGGTAACGAACATAATGAAAACAGTGAGAGAGCCAAAATTAACCGAAAGAAACGTGTATCCAGCTAAAAGAATAGCAAAATGAGCTCGAAATGATACGTTTCTATGAGGGAAACTGATTTTCAGACGCAGACGAAGTAAAATTCAAGTACAAAACAACCACGGAAACAGCCATTTAGGACGAGCTGTTGGATGCTGCGGAACAGGTGCAAGCAATACATCTACCGAACCTCACACCTCAATTCTGTGGTCCACACTGTGCAACCACAAGTCGGTATGCAAACACGTGCAACACTCGGCTTGTCGTACCCCTAGACACATATGTAGCAGACACGTATCCTCTACACGTAATTTCTGCAATTACTGTTTGATTATGTAATGTGGCGATCCAAGTTTTAATTCGTGAAGGGCTTTTCCACATAGTGCGTCGAGTTTTTGCATCCCAATTGAAACTATATTCTAGTGCCAATACCGGATGAACAACAATTATAAATTTTTCTGCCACTTCAACAATCAGTGCATGACCCCGCAGCTGAACTGGGATACAGCAATTCGAATGTAATGGCAGGGACCATCGCCCACGGTACATGGGGCGCGTGAGGCAGGGCTGTTCTGGCGCCTCACACAAGGGCAGGGGAACCCGAAATAAAGAGCATCAAAAAGCTGTGAAATGGATCTCCGGGCACGCGCTCTGACCACTCAACAGGCGGCTCGAATAATGTAAAATTAAACGTGGCAGCATCACAAAACTAAACTCCCACTGAGCTGTTCCTTAAAATAGATTCTACCTACCGAATTTCACTGACGAAGCTCAGCGGGATTTTTCCCAAAGACGCATCACGAGGACGCAATGGGGCACTGGCGCTCATCTACATGTCACCTCCTCAACAGGCCCCACCTTGGCCTCAGCTCCGTGCCTCGCTGGCGTGACTAGGTCCAGAGCAATAAATTACGACTACAATTAACGAGACGCCAGGAAAAACAGTGAGCCACATGAAACGTGTAATACCAATCAAGAAAGTGACAGGAAAAAAAATTGCGCAGAAAAACACACGCAACGCACAAAAAAACGATCAGTCGTGCTCAAAATAGGCTACACTATCTCAAAAAAATATTGACACAAAAAATAATAAAATAGAACATAGAGTGCATAGGTAATATCAACTCCAAGTAGAAAAGCAGACACAAATAGTACGACTTTTATTAGGATAATAACCGAAAAATATTTTTAATCACAAATGGAGTTCACTAGAAGGCAAATAACACTGTTTGCAGAATACATGAATGAGGCCAATATTCGTAAATGTCAACGGTCAGTGTCGACATATGTTGATGCCGTGGTTGTTGTATTCACACGGTCACTGTCGATTACGTAGACTGACTGAATACACCGCCGATCACCTGGGCAGTGACCGTTAGCAGATCTAAAACCTTCTCCAGTCACCAAACATATCTAATCCACACCCGTAATCTGCTACAAAAACAAAATAATTCGATCACACAATACAAGTTCGTACCTTCATATCAATTCCAAACATTCACACGAAATTCGTGGTACATGCCTACCCGACAACCAGCGCAGTGAAAACAAAAAATTCACGACCGATTCCGAAGTAACGAATTTAGACAAAGGGAACATTTACGTCACTGAGGTATACATTTCAAATGCATACGTCACGCCAATCGTAAGAAACGAATCTCTACTTTGAAACATTTTTTCCTCACTGATTGTTCCACAGAAAGATAGGACTTGTGTCAAGCTACAGATGTGAAATGAAATGCTCTTAAGCTAAATTCTAGGATACATGAACAAATAAGTCACATAATCAGACACATTTGAATTCCCATAGGATTTCTCAAAACGTTCACCACTTAAAGTAAATTGACAGTTTCCATCTGGTATCCGCAGTTCTGGCAGGTCAGGTGCGACAAGAACTTCTGCATTGCAGGTAAAAAAATTCAGAGCCTAATTTCTCGTCCAGGACTGAAGAAACTCAATGCTTGTGCAAGAGGTTTATAAAAACACTTCTTCTCAAGACGTGGCTTCCAAAATATTGTCCTAGCGTTCAACGATAGCTGAAAAAATCGCCCCCATCAGCCTCACGAACACGTCAATACCACACGTCACTCACAATTCTAGAGAAGAAAAAGCAAATACAATCCACTAGGGTGCAAAACTTTGCAGCATGAGGCTACAAACTAAGGCCAAAAATACTACAAAAAGCAAAGAGCACACGAACAGTTTACCCTGCGTTACATTCTCTCAGTCGAGGTTCCGGAGTACAACGGATGACTACGCAGAGCTTGGACTCGGCCAGATCCATAATTTCGTAGGCAGCAACTTTACTGATCATACAAACATTCTACTCAGCTGCTATGTATAAGTTCAAATACAATTTAGTCGGAACCTACGTGCCAAACTCTACCCCTACAGACCAAGCTGCAGATATATGGAACGGCTCCACAATCAGCCCGTTCCCGCATACTAATTATCATCGACGCATATTATGCTCAACATAATGGCAAACCAGCAGTAACAATCAGTTGTTAAAATAATTTTTGAAGGTTAAATCAGCGCCAAAGAGCATTTCGCGTAAACAGCTCATCATGTGGATACCGCTGAAGCGGGACAGCTAGCCTTGGTTCTGCTGCAACGCATCACTTAATAAGGCGGCTTAATTTATCGTCAAGTTGCCATTCACATTCGCTTCACACGTTGATGGATGTTCCGTTAGCCATACCCTTTGAAGGAGGCGGGGGCCTAAGCAGACGTGCGTGAACCATCACTCCAATTGGTGAGCCAAGATTGCTATAGCGATCACGCCCCTCCGTTCCAGTCCCCTTCCTCCCTCAATCGATCTGGAAGCTTGGAATCAATTCTTGTCTACAGCCATCTACGCTACAACTGAAACATACAGTAAATCTACTATATACAGATTATATAAGTACAGAGTGTGTAACCAATATGATGTTTGCCACGACAATGTCGTGATGGAAATTGAAAAAAAAAGACGACAAAAAGCGACTACTCCTCGAAAATGCGAATGAATATGCGAATAAGCGCGAGGAAATCTAACTAATGCGTGAGACAAAAATCTCCATTGCAGAGCATTTGAAAAAAAAAGAACAAAAAATTAAACTCTAGTTGAAGCCAGAGCAACAAATTGAGTAATAAAGAAGATGCAAAACAAACCCGAGAATTAATTACAGTATTCAATAATCACAATGCAGCCTTAATAGAGAGAAGGAAACTTAATGAATTAGAATAGAATGCGAGGGTAGCCAGCAGCTTGTATACGTTCCCGCAACACAGGAGAACGCCACCGACTGCCAATTCAGAGAATAACTCTAAAAAATATTTAACGTAAATAATTAAAAGCACTTACGTAAGCGTGAGAAGTTTGGTTCCGTCAATGATAATGCCAACAATTCGAATACGGGGATAATCAGGTTGCATAGAGTGACAGAAACCATTTCCAAGTCTAACAAAGTAGAGCAATGCGTTGTAACAAGCACTGATGGTATTAAACTAAAAATTCCCCCCCCTCTCCCCATAACAATGCTGCAAACACATTCAATCGTACACTTCCCCTCCCCTCCTTCCCATAATAATGCTGCAAAC
>VOMN01140825.1:0-40886 GCA_014899125.1 Orchestia grillus
TGATTACTATCTCATACCATTCTTGTAACTCTAAAATACTTCTCTTGTTCTATGGGAGTATAAATACGTTCGTGAACAACGATGTATGTGGATACATACTCAAACATGCGTATGTATGTAGTCTCATAGCCAAATTGCTAAATTCATTCCATATTTTTGACCCGAATATTTAATATTAACCAACTCAATCAGTTCTTGTAACTTATATACCTAGTGTAACCGTAAGCCTTTTTTGTTATAATTCATTAATGTATTGTATACCTTTATTTCTATTTAGGTTTCCCTAAAAGCCTTGTAGCTTATTCGGGCCCGCATGTTGGTATATACAGTACATATCCTGATCCCGGTTCTTCGTCATTCCTCATTTGGTTGTAAACCTGTATCTGAAGTAAATTACTTGTGATAAATAAAGGTTTCTAAAAAAATGTCTCTAAACATTCATGTTCGGTGCCTGTATCAAAAATACACTCATGTTCAGTGCATGTACATGTATTTTAGCCTCTTCTGTTGCATGCCTTTTAAACTTTCGGCGGCTAAATTGTTGTGCACTTATCTTAACAGCAAACTAGTAAAGAACTGTAAAATTTACCGTTACAGAGGATGCAGAACAGGAGCGGAGAAAAAGCCTGTACTGTGTTTTGGCGTCGCAGAAACAACGGTCATGAAATATTACTGCAAAATGAATTTACGAGTACGAAGGGTTCTCTTTACATCAGCAAAATTTCAAAATAGAAGATGCGAAGGCATGCAGATATCATTCAATTTATCAATTTTGTTCGTGATATTTATATAAAAAGCATTTAGCGGACAATGGAGAAACCTTTATATATTCGAACGATGGCCTATATTCTCATATTATGCTATAAATCTATCTGAATTTTACTTGAAATCCTTTCACTACCTAGTTTTACTAATAACTTGATGTTAATCGTCAGTCACTCAGTTCCGGTATCTGCTTCAGCTTCGCCAACCTCCAGGTTCTATGAAAGGGTCGAAAACCTTGATACTAAAATTTTGGATCAAAATATGACGATAACAGCTCCATGTTGACGCTGAGCGAGTGAGGTTACCAATTTACCTACAAACCTTTTCAATCTCCGGGCATTCATCAGTGTTTAATCGGCGATCATCGGTGATCAGCGCAGTTAAAAATGGGTGTCTTAGTTTTTCCATGAACTGTTTTTGCCACAGGCTCTACGTTAGCGAGAGCTTTACCCACAAGTTTTTCTACGTTAGCGACAGCTTTACCCACAGACTCTATGTTATCGACAGCTCTACCCACAGGTTCTACGTTAGCGAAAGCTTTACCCACAGTTTCTACGTTAGCGACAGCTTTACCCGTATAGATGAAACGACCTCCGCCAGTAGTGCAATTTGATTTTTTTTTCGTATTTAGCTTATTGGTAGCAGGGTTTCGGCCGAGCAGTGAGGTCGCGCAGAGATCTATTGATACTCCGAGGGAAAAATGTAACTCTTTTTTAATATCATATATCATAAATGAATTATTACGGCAATTTAGGTTGTATGGGGAGTACGGTAAAATAATAAAACTTGGTAAAAGGGGACAGTAAAATGTTTACCTAGTGAGTAACAGCCTAGTCGTTCTAATGAGCTCGCATTAACCAGAGAGCGTACGAGCCAGAAGATTAGACGTAATTAATCCGACTAGTATTGAACTGATTTACTTAGAATTCTAGTTCCCCTACTCTCGCGCATCGGCAGACTGCAGAACTCACATACGGGCAACTCAGTCTGGCCGACTTAGACGAGCTGCTCCAGGTGGGCTATCGCTGCATTTTGATAGAGATTAGCTACTATATTCCAGCTCGCAGTTCGAGCAAGTTCTATCTTCCAGCAGGTTCCCTTCCTCAAATCTACGACAGAGTGTCTAGCTTGACCCCTGCGTCCAATGGCCAACCGGCCTCTATCTCTGCCCCTCTGACGCTGTCTACCTCCAAAACGGCAGCGTGTCCCAAGTCTTGTGTGGTTCCTCGAAACGCGTTCGCACCGGCTACATTTGAGCCTGTGGTCATTGCTGGTTACTAACGTCTCCGGCATTGTCTACATTCCTGTAACTTTTCCTCGGTCGTAAGCCTGAGCTAGGGCAAGCGCTTGCCGTCAGTGCCTCCTGCCTACGTTTGGAATGCGCACAATGTCTCACATACAGTCTCACGAGCATTGGGCGTTTTTAGCCTGGAATACAGCCTGTTACGACCATATCTACATATATATACGATGAACGTCTAATTTTATTCACATAGGTTCTACGATAGTGACAGCTTTACCCACAGGCTTTACGTTAGCGACAGACTCCATGGGTCTGTCGCTAGAGATAAAGATAGAGATAATACCCCGAGCACTTTATTCTCTTACGACAAGTTTCTATAACATTTTACATGAATCATCGTCCACGTTCATTGCAAAATCTTTCATTCGCTTCAAAGTCATATGGTCAACACTCTACGACTTAAAAATCTGAAACAAAAAACCTGTAATTGCAGTGGTCTCTTCAAGTTAACTTAGTTCTAGATACGCATTGTTTCAGTCAGATTCTCGAAATTAAATTATATTTCACGTCTAGCTCAATTGCACTTCAATCCCGTAGTTATTTTTTAGAGTTTCTATCAAATCGCATGATAAATTGGCATGATTTCCAAGTAAATCATAAAGATTACGGTTGTTTGCTTAGTTACGTGCAGAAGATCTCAAAACTCCTAATTTTTAAACTTTCCTAGCATCAGAGCAGCTAATATCTATACTAAGTTCGTATTATCACAAAACGTTCAAGAAAAAATCGAGCAAACATTTGCATGATAACGTGACACTCACTACAATGAGCTCACAAGGAAAGACAACTAACTAATCGAAAAGTACTTCACACGTATCCTCCTTCTTCTTCCTCTGGTTGATATCCATCTAAAAAAAATTCTATAACCCTATTTTTGACTGTGAAGCTGAGGACAGATTCGGCCGGAACCTCCAGAATTGACTAATAGATCGCTGGAAGTGAAAACTCGTCACTCATTCTGCTGGGTAAAAACTGGGGACCAGCAGGACGTTCGCTTAATGAGCTGGGCCGAAGCTGTCCAGCGGGCTCTAGAAGCAGTTAGCTCGGATAAACTGATGATTCCAAATATCCTGCCTCCGAACTTTACGATTCACTAATTATTTGCTAAAGTTCCTGGCTTTTGTCACACTGAGCTTTATTCGAAAATTTTGCGCACAAACTTGGAACATTTAATTAATTAGTCCAATGAATTATTTTAAATCCATGACAGAAGAGGCCGGGGACTCTATAAAGGATTCATTTTCATAATAAAATTGAGACATCATCTACATTTTTTACTTTGAAATTCCACTAAATATACGTCAGTGTCTTTCTAATTATTGAAAAATCTTCAGACCACCCAATAGACCTTTCATTTCTATAAGAGGAATTCTGTCTTGAAATTGATTTTATGAGGGTATTTCCATAACAATTCAGGGAAGTTGCACCTTACTAAATGCTTGACATATACCCTTCAATAATTTTACTACTGACTTGTCCTATAAAACATTAATGCTAATAAGCCCAAAATATGATCATGAAAAAGAAAACTTTCGTTTAATTTTCTTTCCCGAGTTCCAGCCTAGCCACCTTTCTTTTCAAACAGCTGTCAATATCAACAGAGCATGGAACTCTGCCTGTGACCGGACACTTTGCTGTTGCTTTTACTGAATAATTGCTCTCACATGTTCACTGTCATGAGTGCATGGCTGTCTCTACCATCTTCATTGGCCATTCTTATCAAACAAATTGCTCACACATGTTCACTCACATCACATGTTCGCACTCGCATCTTCACTCACATCACTTGTTCATTCTCACATCAAATTGCTCTCACATGTCCTTGTCATGAGTGCATAGCTGTCTCTACCATCTTCACTGGTCATTGTTATCAAACAACCAAAAAAATTTCAACTGGATAGTCATCAAAATTTCCCTACAACATAAAAGTTAAAATGACTAAACAGTTTGAGAATTGAGCATTCCACAGCTTACTCTACAGAAGTTTTTATAACTAAGACAGACAAGAAAAATATCTGAGAACAATATATGTTCTCTGATATTCGAGCTAACATTCACGCTAAAACAATTTCCAGCTCTCATGGAACAAGTCCTGAAAAAGATATGGTTCATTTAAATGTCAATAGAGTGCATATGCACGATCCCCCAGTGGGGTCTACGGCTGTATTCGTTTGCTATCAAACATTGCTCGCATCCCCAATAATTAGGAGTCAGTACGACTCGAAATTATTTCGAGTTTCTGAAGTTTGTGCTCGGTAGATACGGTACTTGCTCTGTATCTGATTACACGATCGACATCAAATATGTATACTTGGTGTTGCTCGTTGACTTCAGCATAATTCTTTTCTAACAGTAAAGTATTGCTGAAAATCATGCATTAATATTCAACAACAGTGTGATTCATGGTAATAGGCCAAGTAGTTTTTTGATGAAATGCTTGTTTCCTTGGGACAATCGTTATAGACCGAGCAAATAAATGTATCGAGCATATATCAACATTTGTTTGTATTTCATGGCCAAGTGGCTAAGTCTCACTTGATTTAGTTTTTATTATATTAAAGGTGAACCACATTAATAGTTTGCTGAACTTAATATTATTATGGGACACACTATAGGTCTCATGGATGCTGGTAAGGCGATAATCATCAAGAAAACTGCCTGAAGATCATCTTTTGCTTTAATTGCGACTAATTAAAGGCCACCATGTTAAGACAGACCAAAGGTTTTCGATGGGAACTTCCCCTGAAAAGCAGCTCCATGGGAAAGGCAAAATGAAGGCTTTGATGAATCGAGATCTGAGAAAAAGGACACGGCAACTTGTGAAACATCTCAAATATTCAAGTGAAAGCATATTTGCAAATGCTGAGGTAGAAAATGTGTCAAAATCTACTCGTAACCGTGTCTTTTGTTCAATGGCACTGGCTTGATCCACTAAAAAAGCCTTCATCTTCAAGGCACATTTTGATGAGACTTCAATGGCGAAAGGCTTTTATGAAGCAAGATAGGAAGAATGAGCTTTAATAGATGAGACGAAAGCTACTGTGCATGGACTTAATGGTCTGTCCAACGGCTGGGTTGGAACTGGTGCCAAGTTACATCACCATGTTAGGCTCTATGAAGGTATGAAGTGCATGGTGTAATGTTGTGGGCTGTGATAATAGACGGCCTTCTTATCGGCCCTGTAATGGTTCACAACAGTGTTAAAGGTAATTCCAAATCTTATTGCACACTTTGGAGCAAAAGTTTACTACCTTGGCTTGGCGACCATCGTTCGTCATTTCGAAAAAATACTACCTTCCTTGGAGACAGCGCACCTTTACATTCTGCTAAAGCAACTAAGTAATATCTGTCTTCATTGGGAATGAAGGACAACAATTATATGGTCTAGCCGCCAAATTCTCCAGATTTGAGCCCAGTCGAAAATTTCCGGTCCATCATAACGCGAGTAATTTATGACGAGGATCGGCAATATACTTCCAAAAAAGAGTTTTGGAATGCAACAAAAGTGGTACGGGGATCTGTGTAAGCTGTTACTGTAAATAAACTGACTAATTCAACAAACAATCGCATTTTTTGAGGTCATCAAATGCAGAGAATTTTATATTAGCAAATCGTCTTCATTTTTTGCAATATTCGTCCAATTTCAAATTCAATTGCTGCGGATTTACTTGTATAAAATTAATTAGGCTCAAATGGCATGGTTCTTGTTAATTTTTAATTCTAAGTTCCCCTTTTGGGTCATGTTAAACATATATCATGATTTAGTAAAAACAGCAAATTTAGGAAAAAACCCTGTGCCTCTCAATATATACCGTTAACCGAGCAACTAGCCATGTAAAAACTCATACAAATGAACAACTATAAAAATAACTTGCCCTGTGCAACGTGATAATATTTTAAGAATTATTAGGGTAGACTATTATCGTGGGTTACACTCTATGCATGATATCAGGGACCGCATGTCTCACACATCTCATATAATGAAATGTCTTTTGTTGAAATGTATGTCTAATAAACTACTCTTCAGACTCGATTTCTAAAGTACAAATTTTAATATCAATTCCTTGACGTAATTTGAAACATACAACCCTGATACCTATGGCTGAACTAGCCGAAAGAATCAGATTTTTCATTGCACACCAGGTCATTGAATAACTTGCACGTATGTATTTACTTCATTAATTTTGCCCATTAAATATTTATGCTAAAATAACTCCAAGCTCGCCCTTCTTTATTGCGGATTTCTATAAAGTGACTCGTCTGAGCAGTGAGTGTCGCTGTTGCAGCTGCAGCTCGCACAATATCCAGTCGTAAATATGTCCCAGGGCCGTCAGCAGCTGAACGAGGCTGTGTTCCTCAATGAGGAGGGGTGGCTTGTCCGGCCGCTGCCGCTGGCGGCCTCCCTTCTTTCTAAACTCCAGAAATCTGACGGCTCTGACGCTCTGACAGACGGCTGCGAGAAATGAAGCTAATTTTTTCCGCCCAGAGAACGAAATACCCTTGGCAAGTTTTAGGCGCTCGGAAAAGAAGCTTTGGATTTATGAGGAACTGGAGCTGTGCAACAACACTGTGGACCATTTGACTCGCTCAGGTGTGTCTCTAGAAACAAATTGCTTCCTACGACTTTGTATTTATGGACACGTTGAACTCAACTGGCTTCTAAATCTAAGCGAAATAAAATATTACATCCGATGAAAAATTTTTTGAAGTTCGTGGAAAGGAGAGTCCTACGATTGTGACCGTTTGGAATTGATTTTATCATGAGCACATAAAATTGTTTGAGCAATGGACTTCAAGTAACGAAATCACACGATAATTTGAATGTAAATAAAAAATACATACTTTTTCGATATTCTTACCCATGCAATAGGGCATGACAAACGAAATTGTACCAATGAAGTTGAATTAAAGTTAAGACATAACAATTGCTAAAATATTTGTATTGAATTGGTCAAAAACATTTTCAGTCCAGGATTGACTGATGAACTTGGGTACTTGGGGCTAAGCCCCACACTGCAAGGTCACACTGTGCAACTTGAACGTAAATTTGCCTACTTCTTTTATTTCTGTCAACACTGACATCATATAAGTAATGTAGCCTTTGACTCAAAATCTTATTGAATAGCCCATTCTAAATAAAGATAATTTCACCCAAAGCCAAGTGATCGTCTTTGACGTGCCTTGTTTCAAGGAATCATTCACATTCTAACACCAAGTGTTCGCGCAAGCTCGCTTGCAGGAGAGACCGTCTGATATTTACTACCAGGCCAATAAATGAGTCATCGGATGGAAAAACTTATTAATAATCGGTTAGTCCATCAGTTGATCAAATTAAAGTCTGCATTCTACCTAATATTGATTTCATAAGTTCTTGTGTCTTCTGTAACTTCAATTTTATTCACTATAGAAGTAACCTTTCTGCCAAAGTATTTGGTTGGCAATGGAAGTGGCAATGAAGCCTACAGGTTCCTCCCAAGCCATAACATAAGTTCTCAGTAGAGTACAGAACTGGAGACTGTAGAGACCAGGTGCGTTAATGACCATTAATTCCTGCAAAGAAAACCAATCTCAAACAACCTGGCGGGGTGATTGTGAGCTTTCTTCTCCTGAAATCATTGTCATGTGTTATTATCAGAAAAATAAATGTTTATTGAAAGATGGACGTGGTCATTATTCTTGACTTCAAAGAGTCGCATATCTTTCTCCTGCCTAACTCAATCTCCAGCCTAGCTCAATCTCCAGCCTAGCTAAATCTCCAGCCAAGCTCAATCTCCAGCCTAGCTCAATCTCCAGCCTAACTCAATCTCCAACCTAGCCCTATCTCCAGCCTAACTCAATCTCCAGCCTAGCTAAATCTCCAGCTTAGCTCAATCTCTAGCTTAGTTCAATCTCCAGCCTAGCTCAATCTCCAGGCTAACTAAATCTCCAGCCTAGCTAAATTTCCAGCCTAGCTAAATCTCCAGCTTAGCTAAATCTCCAGCCTACCTAAATCTTTAGCCTAGTTAAGTCCCCAGCCTAGCTAAATCTTCAGCCTAGCTAAGTCTCCAGCCTAGCTAAGTCTCCAGCCTAGCTAAATCTCCAGCCTAGCTAAGTCTTCAGCCTAGCTAAATCTCCAGCCTAGCTAAATCTCCAGCCTAGCTAAGTCTCCAGCCTAGCTAAATCTCCAGCCTAGCTAAGTCTCATGGGCCTAACTAAATCTCCCGCCTAGCTCAATCTCCAGCCTAGCTAAGCCACCCTAAAGCCTTACGCTGCCTTTATCCGCCTGGCCGGTGGGGAGGATGTAAGGTGGGAGTACGAGTGCGAGGCGTTTTTTTAGCCATGCAGCGTTACATTTATATTAAAAAAATTAGAAGTTACTGAAAATCAACGTTTCCTTGAAATAACGCAATTCTATAACCAGAAAAATCGCTAAAACAAATTGTAGACGAGAAATTGCAGTCATATATACATATAACGGTAGATATGACCTTGCTTTAAAAGATGTGAAAGATTAGGAGGCATCTTTGGTCATCTCCTTCAGTAGTGAAACTGACAGTCAGAGCTCTGATGTTTATTGTACTGTGCTGAGTCGTTTTCTCAATGCTCGCTGTAAATCTAGACTGTACGTCTGTGTGTAAAAAATAGTCATGTTATTGTAGGATTGTATTTTGATCTTCATTCAGAAATCAAATGCTCGTTAGACGAAGTGCTGTACGAAAAATATTTTTTCCACTCATGGGGCCTCTTCTGGAAGCGTTAATGATTCCCAATGCAGCTGATAACCTGGCAGTGCCTGCGGCTGCAATTCTTGTCTTCTGGCTCCCTGCATGGCCGCCTCCCGACGACTACCGTATATGTTAACGAACATTAGATACAGAAATTCCTATTGTCGAACGCACTCATGAGAAAAAACAGTTCTAACAAATTTGTTGATACGCAGATAGTGTTTGTTAATACGCAGCTTAGTTTGCAAATTTCTGGGCGAAGGCACCCTTTAACTATGGTTCTACGTTCTAACTGGCCACAATCAGTATGAACTGAAGCTTTGTTAAAATTATTATCTTCGTAGTTGTGCTTTCATGAAAAACCGATCATAGCCTTAGACAAACTTGTATACATGTAGAGGATTTTATTTTAAAAGATGCTTCTGGGCAGCATCTCTTCACAGAAAAGAAGTCAGCCTGATATTGGTTCTACTCGACGACTTTCCGCTCCCTGTTGTCTCCTTTACGCAGTTGTGTTACGACAATAGACACATTTTCCTCTATTTCTAGCGTATGCCGAAAGTTCACGTATTTAGCATGCTTTTCACTCTTATGTCGTATTACGTACTCCTAAATTGGGACCTACAAAAAATCTCAGTGACGTTAAGACGGCTTAGAATACCTTCCGGTTTGTCTTGCCAGCTTGGGGCCGGACTTTTCAGCCATGTTGTTTTTGACGCTGCGACACAGCTCTCTTGCCTCCCGGGAGCTGGCTGGAGGCTCGCGCAGTGGCTGCTTGCGCTCAAACAATCACGTAGAACACAGGGCTTATGTCATACGATTTACAACTTTTGAATTAATATTTACGAACACTAAAGAAAAACTGAGGAATCACAGAATCAAAATCAGTGCTCAGCTAAATCAGGAAATAGGTATAATTAACCTTCAGAAACGCTGTTCCGTACTTTTGAGCATTTCTATATTTGGCTATGAGCTTATAAATTATTTGTTTTTCATCGAAGCTAACTCATACAAAAAAGTATAATTAAACGCTAATTAATCAAGCCGTCAAACTATTATTAATGCTGTTTTTTTTTAAATTGCAGAAATGAATATTTTCCCATTGTTATCACACTTCTAAAGTTCTTCTAAAAAAATAAAGCCTTCAGGAAGAATTGAATTCCACTAAGAAGGTGCCAAGCATCTAAGAACTTGGAAAATATTTGAGCCATTAGGAGCAATTAGAGCGTGTTATACGAAGCAAATTAGAAAATAGAGTGACTGCTTTCTGAAACTGATCTAGTCCTCGATATGCGGGGAGCGACTGCAGTAAATAATCTAGATCCATCACGGAGTTTTACGGCGAAGCTACACAGGCTGATAGTGCAACAAGAACATGTAACAATAATTTACAGGCGCCATTACGGTAGCCAAAGCGGTCGCTCCTTCTTCGGTGCACCAGTGAATGATTATTCATAAGCAGGAGTAGTCGCCTCCATGCATATCGTAGGAGATGATGGTAACGCTAAATACACCTCGATCTGGGTAGAGTTGGACCTATGAAGAAAATAAGCTATAATTCTTGTGTGTCAGCATTAACTTATTAATTAAGGTCTTAATCTCCTGGATTAGCTGCTGCATAAAGCTATACAATTGTCTTATTATCGAACTATCATTTTGCAATGTATCGAAAGAAAGTTTTGTGACATGTTAAAATTACCCGCGTGAATTATTGCCCGAGAATCGAAATGCATAAGGCAGTTGAAACGTTAGCCTGCCATGCGCATTTGCAGCTGGGTCAGTCATTTCGCAGCGAGCTTAGCAACTACACATATGGCAGGAGAACATAGAGGACGGCACGCATCCAATGATAAAGCTATCATTTCACTATTTTCCCAATCCCCGATTCGAAGAAGCTCTTAGACACCAATTTGCAAATGAATTTAATGTTGAAGAGCAAATTTATATATTCTAGCTAGTACAGAGGACTCCATGCCGTAGTGGTTAGCGTGATGGTCTCACAGCCGAGAGGAGCAGGGTTCGAGCCTCGGCTCAGGTGAGACTTTTCGCGTGACCACGGAGTACTTCCCTCGGAAAAGGAAGCTTAAGCCACACATTCCTCACATCCCTCACCACACCAGTAGTTGTCAGGCATTGAAAGCCCAACGTTAAAACGTGTAGAAATTGATAATGTTCTTTTAGTACGATGTTTCAGTTTAGTATAACAACAGAAGTATCTATCAGACATTATTTCCATTCCTGAGCGAACAACGTACGATCATATTATTAGATTTGAGCAGCCCTAGATTATATATGTGTTTGATAACTTTTTTTTATTTAAAGCAACTTATTTAGTAGTAAACAAGCTTTCACTAAAAGAAATCGTATCAGAAAATAATTTAATACATTTAGCAATATCTAAATGTGATTAAAAACTTATCATTTCTTCTTGTATTGAGTCTACGCGTAGATGTAATTGAGCGCACGGGTCTGCATGATCAACATTCATCACAAAATACGCAGGTACGAATGATTTCATTTAGTTCCGATGAGGCTCAGCGGTGTCGGGTCTGTGAGGATTGACTCTAGCATGTCTGTAGGAGGTCAGACAATACATGGCTCAGCAAACTAGTCATCGAATGTTTTCAGGGGTTTGAGATGATTCAGAACTTACGCTCTTAAGCAGTTATAAGAAAGGCTTCGGGCGCTGGAGAAGACAGCGCACCCTTCTTTTCTTTCCCTGCATTATTGCGTGCAATACCTACGCTCCCGTCGCGCATAGAATGGCTACTTTTTGACAAGGGCAGTACTGGTGAGTTTTATTAAAGGTCGTATTTAGTTTATTTATTCCCAGTTACTCAGGTTAATTAAATAGTGGCAACTCAGCATTGTGGATGCTTCGAGTTGGAGCTGCAGATGCGCTGGCATCGTGTTAGAATTAGAAATTTCGATGGTGTATCGACTTAAGCTTTGCCAATCGAACCTTGTCATTTGTTACAGGCATTACTAATTGCACTATCACATTATACTTGCAAATTTTCGTCGCAAAAGAAGCGGTGCATCTCTTGCTATGCCAATTGAGCTGCTCTGCATTGTGTGGATGCTCGCTTCAAGCCACTGTACCCCAGTGACGTCATATGCGACAACTGCACCCCAGCGGCGTCATACGAGACCATTGTACCCCAGTGATGTCATATGAGACCACTGTATCAAAGTGGTGTTATGTGAGACCACTGTATCAAAGTGGTGTTATGTGAGACCACTGTATCCCAGTGATGTTATGTGAGACCGCTGTATCCCAGTGATGTTATGCGAGATCACTGTATTTCAGTGATGTAATGTGAGACCACTGTATCCCAGTGATGTAATGTGAGACCACTGTATCCCAGTGATGTTATGCGAGATCACTGTATTCCAATGATGTAATGTGAGACCACTGTATCCCAGTGATATTATGTGAGATCACTGTATTCCAATGATGTCATGGGAGACACGGTATCCCAGTGACGTCATGTGAGACCACTGTATCTCACTGATCTCATACGAGACCGCTAAATAAAATTCAATATTTTGAATTGAACAGTGTACTATTCAGCTATCTCTATCAATATAGTTGTATAGTTTACATATTATTTTATTATGTGCAGGGAATGGGCATACTTGAATTATTAGAAGTAGACAAGTATGGATTTTGAAAATAGCAAAAATATCAAGTCGAAGACTAATATGATAAAAAATGTATGCCATTTGCATATCAAGATAACATTGTAGATTATTATGAAATGGTGTGAGAAACATACAAAAAAAGCGCACGGAGCTCTAAATGGACCAGCACCTACAACACATGGGCCAAGAGAGAAACTTTAGAACATCCCTGATCTCGTCCGAGACCTCTTAATATCTCGTTTATTTTACATGATGAAAGAATACTGATTATTGCGAAATGTTTCTTACCAAATTAAGCATATGGTTGTTTCTTAAACATTTCTAAAATAGTCGAAATTTGTAAGAATATCGGCTCAATGGACGAGTAAATATCCAAAACTTCAAGGGTTACCTTATCGTGTTTAAGGGCTCGCGAGGGTGTATGGCTTTTGAAAGATGTTTGTATCTATTCGGGTTTTCAAATTTCACTATAAAGATTTAACTCTATTGAAAAATTTTCCTTATCCCAGCAGTTATAAGAAAAACCAACAGTGACCTTAGCAGCTCGAGTTTTGATCTTAATATATATTTTCAATTGATTTAATATACTTTTTTATTACCCTATTTAGGTTCAGAACAGAACCTTCACAATATTATCGTGATACCATCGTTTCCATCGATAAATTGAGGATCTTGATGAGTCACTCACTGGCTTGCCTTGTAACGCCCAGTTGATGTTCGCATGTGAACACTACTTCTTGGATCGTAGGCTTCAATTCTAGGGTTATATTTCACCAAGATATTTTGTTTGTAAAAAGCAAGAACTTAAACCGTATTTTTTTATATTATTGTACGATTCGGAGGACCTAGTGAGATTTAAGAGCGATTTTCATATACAATTTTCACTTCCAAAACTGCTGTGTTCAGGGTTGATGAGGGAAGTACAGAAAATATTTCTGTAAGATGAGGTTTTGTGGTCGATATGGAGATACGATTGCTTCTGTAAAATAAATCACGTTCTGTTCGGTATTCAACTATATTTTTGGACTATAGTTTGCTGTATATGTAGGATTTCCACAAAAATTGCCAGTTTTACAAGAGTTCATGCTACATATTTTCGGATTATTGTTCTCAAGTGAATATTTAAGTGGAACAATATTTACCTGTGCACGTATAAACAAATTTAACATTCGCTTTGAATATGCAAAGGAATAGCAAACGCAATTAATATTTTTATTCTGCATTCTTTCGGTAGAGTAATGTATTTTCTGTATTTATTTACGAGTATGCCAAGGTAAAATCGAACGACGAAACAACTGAGATCTTTAGAACATGCTATGAGTAATCATGATTTTATTCGTTCTCCAATACTGAAATGAGACGTTTGTCAACTGCTGATATAAACTTTGCTATCTCAGATAGCTTAATTAATTGACAAGCATTTTCAATTGCTTTCCACAGGAATCCCATGCTTGAGTGCTGTTGCGTCAGCATAAATCTTCTTTTCCAAAATGAGCCGTGATTTTTTTGTGGGATTCAAATCTGAACTGTTTGGAGACCACACCATTAACACAATGGCAGCGATTGCCCATGCGGTAGGTTCGTAGCGCTAGCCTTTTAAAGTTCAAGCCTTTTAATTACAAGTTCAATGCGTTGTCTCATGGAATTTTTCAATTTTAATTTCAATTCAAGGGGTTTTCAATTTGAAGCAGAAGTGTGATGATTGAAACAGTTATGTTTCTGCATAGGCATGTATCATATATGTATACGTTGCATTTATTGAAGATAAGAAACAAACCGCGGCCAACGAGCTAGACTGCACCTTTGAACCCATGGCATAGCAGCCATTTTACCGTGCTCTGTATTCTGTGTGCATGTGCATTGTTTTTTCGAAAAATCCAATAATTTTTTTCGTAATGTTGATCATAATACCAGAGAAGAAAGGTGTGCTTCAAGAGCTTACAATTCGTATTTGAAGCCAGTTTTACTCCTTTTGCCAGTGTGTGGAGGCCAAATAACTCATCTCGTTGGATACCGGCCCAAAACATGACGCTCGCCCCCTTGATGTCGACAAATGCGCACTCCTGCCGAATGACCGTTCAACAACCAGCCAGACGACTACCCATGAGGTCCATCGAGCGCTGCACGGCACTTATCAATGAAAATGACATTGCTGAAATTGTCTTCATGTCATTCTGTGCCCACTCAACCCTTTTGGTTCTGTTTGCCTAGCTTAATTGATGGGACTCCCACCTGGACAAAGGTACTGAAGATCCCACACCTCCAAAGTTGCTCTGCCAGCTTTTGGGGCAGCAGCCCTTTCAAGAATATATTCTTGCTGGTAGAATGATGAGTTTTGGAAGTTTCTAACTTCATTCTACGAGTATACATACCTTCCAAATAATTTTCGTCAACGTGCTCTTTCTGGCATTTTGATGATTGTTTCACCAGATGACAGAAATGATTTGATCGTACGGTGATCACGACGTAATTTTTGGGATATTTCTAGCTTTTACATACCAGTTTGCCCCATCTCCTTCAGAAAGTTTCGGTTTTTTGCCCATTTTTAGCACTTATAGTGTTCTGCAAAATCAAATGGAACAGTCGAAATATTAAAATTTCACAAATTTCAAAGTTCTTGAGAATTAAGAGAACAATTATTCCGCTAGACTCACAATATCGTCAGAATCAGTTATAAATACTGTATAAGACATAAAAGTTGGAATGTAAAATTTAAACGTGTAAAATTTAAACAAAGTAAAGTACTTAAGTATTTGATTTAACTAAACATGTTTACATATTCAAGCAGAACGCACTGTATGTATACGTCATCATGATACGTTTGAGTTTGTGCACGTTGCGTTCTAATAATTTCAAATAAACTCGACGTGCTTAAAATAATGTAAATTGTTAACTTACAAGTATTAGTTATTTCGAACAGTTCTTTCGTCCAAAAGAAATAAACAAGTTTTGCACTATCATACGATCGTCAAACCATGACAGGTACTATGGAGGCGGGAAAAATATACTAAAACGAACCCAGTTGCAGCTTAGGCTAAAAAGTATTTGGTGAAAAGGTCATGAATTGGAAAATATTGGTTGGTGACTCAACTTGATGGCTGTGGAGGACTGCAGGGCAGCGGTGGTGGGCAGTGAGCGGGCTGTGGGGGACTGCAGGGCAGCGGGAGTGGGCAGTGAGCGGGCTGTGGGAGACTGCAGAGCAGCGGAGGTGGGCAGTGAGCGGGCTGTGGGGGACTGCAGGGCAGCGGGGGTGGGCAGTGAGCGGGCTGTGGGGGACACGAAACAGTCGGCCTTGTGCATGAGCTTTTCCTATATTTCCATCTTCCGAAATAGTCCGAAGTATCCCTTTGACCATTTATACACCTAATAATTTCATCTACCTGGGTATGCGTAAATTATGTATCGCTGAATTGTCGAATCCACCGTGGTAAACTATGCTTAATCATATGGACAGATTTCATTTTGGCACAAACATGATGAATTTCATAATATCGTTAACAGATGGGTAAAAGATGTATTCACATTCCGACATATGATACCTCTTCGTGGCAAGACAGCCGACGACAATAGTGCCTAAGACCCCAATGTCTCAGAAACGAGCTCTTCAATGCTATGGGGGCACGCTGATGGCCGGGGTTTTCCAATGGCGTGGCAGCGACCATGTTTTGATGAATGCAATGGGGTCGTTTTTTTATTAGTCATTTTATCATTTCTAAATAATTCTCCTCGACTATAATTTCATCGAAACAATCCTGCAACAGAAAAAGACGTACCTAATTTTTTTATTTTTCACGACAGGTAAAATGATTTAAGGCTCGGTTCTTACCAAGTCATTCTAGCGCTCGATAAAGTTTCTTCAGTCGAGAAGCAGCTTTTTTCAACAGTAGATTTTAAGTTATTGTCACTTGAGAATGCAACCGTTCTTTTTAAATGTTATTAATTAATTTTAAGAAACGATCCCAATTTGGAAGGGGGGGTATATCAAATTAAAAATAGGGTTTCTTAGGCCGAACGAAACTGTTGCAGTATGTACTTTCTTTACTCGGTCACAATTTTAGAAGAAGGCTCAGCTCCGTACATAGGTACACTTATCTAAATGACGGTTTCCGAAATTAGTCAGGCCAAATTTTAACCACGAATGTAGCCAATATTTGGAAGAGAGTCGAACAGTAAACTTTGGCAGATGGTAATTCAATCGACATGAGTATTAGCACGAACATAATTTGTTTCGATATGAGTGTTCAGCAGACGTGCAAAAGCTAATTACAGAATAATCCTCATATAATCCTCTTCTCGTTGAAATCTTCAGATTGAAAGATCAAAAACTGTGCTGCGGATCTCTACTTTTACCGTAGTTTCCAGACGCGTTCGGCGACATAGGAAAGAAGGCGGATTTATTGTTCATCATTCACCTGCAATATCCGAAACCGAAATGGAAAATAATTGATATGCCATTTGAGCCATGAAAAATGAATATATTCAACAAACGGTCCGTAAAGAAGCTCAAAATTTAGATGGCAGTGTTCCATGTAAACGTAAATTTTATGTGAATCATAATTTAGGCTCGTAAAGTTTTGCAACAGTTTTTGAGAATATGTTGCAGAAAAAGAAATGCTGAAATTCATTCCTTAATTCTACACTCTTGAATTAATAAAATTCATTTCAAAAATAGAAAAATAAAAAATTCAAATCTGCAAAACATTGGCAAATTCCTAAACAAAGATTATAGTCGCATTCTCCACTAAAACGGAGAATGTACATACGTAAAGTGTGGAAGCCATTTTGGATTACAAGTCCAGAGATGACATTGCCAAACTGCCGCTTGCGCCTGATCCTAATACTTGACCGGCAGCTGGCGAACTCTGAGCCATTTTAGCGTCAGTGAAAACTTCTGGTGTAGAACTTCTGGACGTCCGTAGGTTTGCCGAATGATTCAGAGGTTAAAGAAAATGCTCTCAGGTGATCGTAAATAAAGGGCAACGGTGGTATTGTCTGTTGAAGAAGCATCGGTGTCAGCAGTTCTCCAGCATTATTTGCGAATAGCCTTGGCGTGTTTTTGTCATGTTTTTGCGACCTGTTCCAAACAACTACTCGAGTTTTATTTGAGTCCCAGGAGCTGTTTGTTATCTTTTGAGACATTATGTCTTCCCTAGAAATCTTGTTTCTTGGCAAGAAACGAGTAGCACAGCCAGAGTTTTCTTTGTTATTGAGATGGGCCAGGGAGAGTTCTTGGTCGCTAAAGTATTTCTTGGAGCCCCTGCACAAACCGACTGGATTTCACTCGAAATCTCAAGGATCTTAACCCATTTTGAAGGGGAAAACTCAATAAATATATTCATGAATCTTAGGTCAAGTACGTGACCGCATTACAAAGCAATTCAAGTATGAAAAACTCAACGTGATGGCGACTTAATGAACATGTGCTTTAAATCCGCCACCCGTTGATTGCCGCTCCGTGTTCCATTCATAAGGAATTTCTGACACATGAATTGATATCATCCCACGAGAGAAATTGTTAATTTTTCGTGCATGCTATAAACTATTGTCGTCAGTTATTCAGTCAAAATCTTTATATAATTTGAAAACCATACGCTAAGAAATTAATTGCATTGTTAGGGAGTACAATTCTACGAATCCAATCAGTTAGACCTATTATATGATAACAAGATACAATGCAAATTTCAGTACGTTATTAAACTATTTAAAATGAAACACCGTATTGTTCGTACTTTGATTTTGTATGAAATTTACATCAATAATTACCCAATTACTATGATAATAAAGTAAAACTTTTCTATTGTCGGATGCAAAAACTCATTTTTGCATAAGATTTTCTGCAAGAAATAACTGCTATCGTACGGATTCAAAGAAGTTGGAGTAGGGTTTGGGGTTATTCATACATCTGGAGATGTAGTTTCAGCGTAACCAGGTGTTGGAGCGAATGGTGATCGGCGGGTACTACTCTGATTAATTCTGTCCAGTTTCGACATCAGCAATTACAGTTACGCCTACGACTGGCGAGGAATTGGGGAGAGGTCCTCTGCATCGTAAACAATTACTACAGTTGTGAAAGCAACGGACGTTCAATACAGGCTGACCTTATCCCAACTCGTTGAAATATCGGAAATTCGAAAGGGTGTATTTACGCGGCAATGCTAAAAGTTGGGATGCGGGAGTGGTGGGCGGTTGTGTCTGCAACGCTCTCATTTCAGCATAGAATATAGCTGAACTTTTCATGCACGTGATGAGACACGAAGGAATGGAGTACGCAGGTTTCTACAAAATAGATTTCACTCCTGCATATTTGATGGCTTATTTGATGTTTCGAGGTGAAAGAGGCAAGATCGTGATTTGTTGTAGGTGCCATGACCTCCAATTTGCGAATACGAATCATTGCCGTTATATACGTGGGGGATGCACCCTTGAAAACGATTCTCACCAATGCAAGCCAAAGTTCCTACGGGCTGACGAAGACATTGGTGTATTTAGCACAATTCTGAATATAAACATAATGAAGAAATTACGTGTGTATCTCGAACTCAGTTACTGTACATAGCATTCTACTAGTGTCCTAAAGTGAGAAAGATGGGCATCAGGTGCTTGGTGAAGCAATGAGAAATTGTACAACATGTCAGCTCGAGAAATCTAGTCGCTTCTCAACACGTACATCGAATGTTACTGCGAACGATGAGGAATTGTTTAGTTACTGTAAAGTATCCTCCGCAGTCAAGAAAAAGGTATGTCCGAGTGACAAAAAGTCCGGACATAGTGATGAATGGGAGTTTGCGTTTAAAGAAGCAGAAATTCACTTACTGAAGCTTTAAATTTGTCAGGATTCTGGCACATTACTGGGCCATGATCGTGAAACCACTACACAAAGTACCATCTTGTTCGTTGACTGTGACGAAAGCGGTTGTCGACGGTGTGTAGAAGCTAAATGTGAGCTCTACTGAAAATATCGAATTTTCCTCTCAGCCAACAATTCATCATACCTCACTGCTACCACCCATTTTCTTGAGAAAGTTTTCAGCCACCGTTCCTTCAGTTTCATAGACTATACGGGTACAGCAGATTTGGGTGACTTTTAGAACCCCTAAAATACAAACTGAAACGTTAAAAAGAACAAAATCAATTGGTTATTAAACACAGCTTAGTGTTAGTTTAAAACCGCCATCATTCTTGTAAACCTTTAAACAGAAATTGTTCTCTCATTCGTGATTTGAACATCGCTTGAGGGAAGATATAAAAGGAAAGTTGTCGACTGACTATAATAACGTAACGTAAATGATAACTCGTTTGTTTCGGTACAGTAAAATAAAATGCACGTGACATAAAATTACTGAAAATTTCATTTAAAAGCCCAGCTATCTGAGGTTCACTTTAAAAATTGCTTGACTCGGAAACGTCGGTCTCTCGATGGCCTGCTGAGGAATAACAATTTGCCAGTTTTTGTAGCCGCGCTGCATGCGGGTGGTGAGGGAACGTCGGAGTCGGTCAGCAGCCGCGCTGCATGCGGGTGGTGAGGGAACGTCTGAGCCAGTCAGCAGCCGCGCTGCATGCGGTTGGTGTGGGAACGTCAGAGCCAGTCAGCAGCCGTGGTACTAGTGAGGGAACGGTACTGGTGAGGAAATATACCGTTCGGTATATGGTGAGGGAATATATGGTACTGGTGAGGGAACGTCGGACTACTCGGTTTGTTCGCACGTAAAAGAGCCCGAATTTGATGGGGTTTTATGTAACCAATTGTTGCATAATGTTAGTAAATTAACAAATACATTCAAGCGTCTCAGGTACGAGTAGCGCTTTACACATCGAATGAATTCGGAGTAACGAAACTATGTGAGACAAAATGATGATACAGTGAAATGTTTATTATTTTAAATTAATTTGAACATTGTTTATTTTTAGTGAAAAACAATTTGACTGAAATGCAAAAATTATCACCTAATTACAACTGCCTGATCTTTTTCTTGTTAAGTAAATGGTCGATTGGAAGCTAAATGGTGTAATCTGGCAGACTCTCAGATTGTTGATTAATAAGTTATCACCAAAGTGTATTTATTGAGTGGATCAACTTAGAGCACTCCATTTAAAAAAAAGTCAGTCTGAGTGAATAGTAATGTAAAATTCTATAAAATTTATCCACCGTTCTATGTTATAACCATTATTTTCAGAATTGTGAACGTATTACAAGAAGCTGCTACCTTTGAATTGCCCTATACTGGAGACAGTGCTAGAACGAAAGCATGGATCAGGATACTCGCCCTTTACGTCCAGGGGATAAACAAGGATTTTACACCGCTTTAAAAAGACGTCAGCGATCAGCTGAATTTGAAGAAAATTATTAAATGAGTTTGATAAGGAGGTACAAGAGTACTCTAACTATTTCAATGTATACATATATATGATACGAACAAGTTTTCTAATTGAAACTGATATTATCTGAATGTACTGTTTTGTTAGCAATAAAAGAGGTAAAATATTGTTGGTCGAGACAAAATATCGCGTTATTGGCTTACAATTCATCTAATGATGCACAAGTCATCCTCAGTAACCTTCATAAGGCGGTCAAGTGAACCAAAGTAAAAACACTAACACACTTGAAAATAGCATTGACTGCTGTGAACGAATGCGACATACTTTGTGAATCAATTTCCATTCGTTGACACTCTCCCTGGTAATTCCATTCCCCTGGGGCAATAAGCCGGAACATGAACGAACTCTCCCTGGTAATTCCGTTACCCTGGGGCAATAAGCCGGAACATGAACGAACTTTCCCTGGTAATTCCGTTACCCTTGTGCAATAAGCCGGAACATGAACAAAATTTGCGCGGCTTCATTAAACCTGCGCGATGCCAATAATTTCTACTGCTGAGTGAAGCAAGGTTGTGTTTGTGATTGTGATTCCCAGGCAGGAAGAGGCAAGTTCAACGTATACAACGCAGCTATTTTATCACTCAGCATTCCAAGAAGCTGACAGCTTTGCAGCGGTGCTCCCCATCTTTTGATTGAGCCTATCTCAATTATTAGCCCATTCATGTCAGGTAAAAGTATTCATATTCTATTGAAGTTAAAGAAGTTTAAAAAGAATAAGCTGCTCCTACACTCTAGATCGTAATCAGACGGGGGAAGTGTCGGGTAACATTTCTAGAGACGAAGGCGCCTTCACTTTGACTGGTGAAGTTACTAATGAAACTAAGTTCTACTCAAGAATTAGAGGTGACAATCAATTTGCAGCATTCTCTTGTGCGCAGAGAATCAAATTAATTCCTTGCCGTGGAGAAACTTGGCCTTGGATCTCCTTTAGTTCTACAGAGTTTCCTTAAAGTAATGTGTCTTGAGTAGCCTTTCTAATGTGAAGGAAATGTCTAAGACGTTTGAGTTCTGTATAGTGATGAGCGTGCTTTATTAATAAATATTAGTTACCGTCATGGTAAAAAGGCTATCGATCTGTAATTAAAGACGAAAAGGACAACAGAATGGTTAAAATTTTTCACTTATGGCTATGACCTTAAGTAATCTTTCAGGCCTAAATATTTGAATTGGAACATTAGACATTCCCAATAACAGAACTGGAAAAAATTCATAAACCATGTTAGAAAAATGTAATAACCGAGCGTTATGAGTGATTCTGCTGTTGGCAACAACGGAATATGCCGACTAGTAGTAATACATATCCAAATATTCAATGGCTAAGCATATTTTACTTAATTTTTTTAGTTGCCTACTGCCAGTTACATCATCTTTTAAACAAAGAAAGTTTTTCCTCTCTCTTTCAATGACTAAAAGATATAAGTTATAGAATTACTGTCCGATGAAATCGGTCGTAGAATGAACAATATGTTGAAACTGCAGATGTGATGAAGCATTTTAATATTTTCATATTCTTTTCACATGAAATATAAGCTGTGGCACCATCTGGGCACCAATCAGTGATCTCACCTTCAATACCTTAAATGATACCATGGAAAGGTAATGGATAGAGAGAAAATGTAAATCAAGTGCAACTATGTATCACGATATTGAAAATTTTGTTGAATTTAGGGATAACATAACCGCCACCCTAGAACTTCATGTTCGCTACGGCAAATTTTTTAAATCGGACGCCATCGGCCTATTCTGAAAATGGACTTTAGTTCTTCAAGGTACGCAACATTTGGTGGAATGAAATTTCTAAACTAAAGCGAAACTTCAATTCAAATACATAATACGTTTTTAGAATTGATGAGTAGTTAGAACTTTCGTTTTGCGCGAACTGCAGCATCATTTAAAATGCTTCCCTATTAATTAAATTAGGGCCTAGTCATTTTTGTTCACTCTGGAAAAGGATGTAGTTCATGATGAACGGCATCAAACTTTCGTTAGAGTCTCTCTAAATAACGAGCCCAAGCTTTTCAATAGGGTTCAGGCCCATAGCAATTACTGGCCGAGTAATAAATTTGTCTACATTCTAAGTCGCCCTTCTCGCCAAGGTTTGGGCGAATCGATCAGCGAATGTCATGATTTCGGAGTGGAAGAGCATTTGTATCCGGACGACTGCTTGTTGTTGATAAGGTTTCCTCTGGAAGTTTCGTTGCGTTGATGCATGTTTGCTTCTTTTACATCACCCATCACGTGTAACAGAATTTTTTGCGATTTTACCGGTTAAAGGTACATTTGTCCTCTTCATGAAGCTCATAGTTAAGTTATGCTTTCATTCTAAGAAAACGAAGTTATATTATAATATACCAACTGTAAAACTGTTGAAACTTAGTATCCTTTTAAATAAATCAGCCTCTACTGATTATTTTAAAGAGTGATGAAGTACCAAGGCTCATCGGCGGTATCTTTTTAGTGTAAGTGTAGCTTTAGAATTCTCAAGGAACAATTTAGCATCTCAAAAGGTGTAAAAATTGTTACTTTATTTGAGATCGAGTGGAACCCTCAAAAGTATAGCATAAGCTGAAGCAATACTGCTGCAAATGAATGATTTTGATCGAAATCGCTCGACCGTTCACGTCATGAAATTCATCTTTATAAAACAACATTGCTTGTAAAAAATTCATAATCAAGGAATTTGAGTTGAGCTGATACGCTGCAGAAAAAAATGCATGACACATATTTCTAAAAAACATTAAGATAACGGTAGGTTTGAACATTTCGATATGTCACTCGCATCCATTAAAAACCGCAAGGAAGAAAAATATATGTCCATTAGGATAAATCATGAAAATTCAGAAATGAACTCTTAAGGGGCACCAGAAAATGGCCGACACCGCTGACGTGCTCTGAGTTCCAGGGCGAGGACGCTCTAAGCCCTCAATGTAAAGCATTCGAAAATGTATAGATCGAAACCGTTAAAACATGAGCTTAAATCTTGAATGTGTTCGTATTCGGAACTTGATCGGACGAAAGCTTGTGCAATGCTGCTGGAATGTAGATTAGGGTCAAGGGCGACACCAGCTCTCTGACTGCAGTGAGAGATCTCAGCGACTGCTGTGGAGACGTGTTTGAAGACTCAAACCTGCCGACATACTTCAAGGTCAGAAAAAGTCATTGTGACATCTAAAATTACTGATTTAGAAAGGCTTCTTACTGACAAGCAGTAATTATGTATATCCGTGAAATGTCGATCACAGGGTGGGATCATCATATTCACTATAACGGTAGGAACGAAATATTTCGGAAGCATTCGCTATCAATCGTTTAAAATGGATAATTTTGAATTAATCTGTTTGATGTCCCAGAGACCAAATGACCCGATCAGTGTAATCTGAAAAAGTATGAGTTCCTTTAGAAATACGGCAACTGAATAAAAGCTTTGAGAGATTGGGGAAGTATGGAAAAGACCTAGCGAAAAATGTTACTCCTGCGGTCGCAAGCACTCCTAAGGTGAAATCGCAAGTCACTGTTATTGAATTAATCAAATACATTCGACATGTTCTGGAGTGATTGGTGCAAAAGCTATTGAATCTTTTTTCCAGCAGAAAAGAGAAAACTTATGACACAAGCCCGAAATTAGTGTTCTGTAATTCGTTAGACACTTAATTTTATAGCGTAAGTACAAGAAGTTCATCGTTAACATTGCCCACAAAAACTTAGCTACCGAATATTCCCTTAAGTTGAGGGAAATACGTTAATAGGAATCCGATTAAAGTAACGCAGGGAAAAAATTGCATCTCTTCTCTCCTATGCTCACGATACATGTGCACTCGATTCATGTTCTTACGATGTCTTCTACTGGAAGTTGTGTCTAAGTACTATGAGAAAAATACAAACTTTAATTTTTTGTTTTTGTGTGTTTCAAAATGATTGATCAGTCTCTTTATCAGTCATTTGTGCCCTGGGAATTTAAAATTAGATTTCAAGCTGGAAGACGTTTTGCAGTGAAGTTACCGTAGCATGCGCTACTGCCGCTCAAGAATCCCCTAGAAAGTTAAAGAGCTTCTTCCCCTTGGTATATCAGTACACAGTTTGAATATATTATGCTCTATTTTTATGCCTGTCTCCTGTTTCGTTCGTCCAATTTGTATGTCAAACCAGTTTTACTGTATGATACTAATTAGAAATCAATGCAAGAAGAGCAGCAAAATCCAGTAAGCCCCTCATGGAAATGAAGCGTTGAGTAAAAGATGTTGCATTCACAATTTCGCATTCAGTCCGCAAGATCAACCGAATAGGCTGGTAATTTTGGTCGTCCAAAATGGCTGGCTCCAAAATACAGTCAATATTGAGGTATAATGCCATCGGGCATATTATTTTAACAGTCGCTGATGTCCCAACTGTACTAAAGCATGAACACCAAATAATTTGAGTTTCTTAAATTTGTTTCTGTAGAAAAAAGAAGTTGAAATATTTTACAGGGCAGGTTGCAGCATTCGAACTAGATGGTTGTCGTATAGTTTTTCTTCCGAAGACAAATTAACTTTAGTGTTAGGTAAGTACTTCATTTTTAAGATAATGTTTACCCTATCGGGATATAATTTTAAAAGACTAAGTTTAAGAGACAAAAATAATTATGTCAGACTTCTACGAAGCAAGGACTAGTCCTGTGTCAAAGATGGAAGCTCTGCAGCTAAGTGTGAGTCGGTAAACATCGCTGAACCCTGGGGAACAACTGAGGAGTTGCGGTCACTGGACGAGCGACGCTCAGCGACGTCCGTGAGAGAAGATCAGAGAGCTGGTGAGAACAAACAAAAGAAGACGCAAAGAAATCACAATGGACGATGCTGACCAATTCCATGGTCGGCGGGCACATAATAAGGGAATAAGAAAAGAAGCTCATTGTTAAATCACCGTCCGTTGTAGGCGGTGATCAGCATTCAAATCGCGAAAATGATAACTCATTTTCGAGCTATGAAAAAAGAAACAATATTTAGGGTTAAAACGTTCCTCGATCATTTAGAGTACCCACCCAACAACAGAGTGGATGGAGGAAAAATATTCGCTGTTTGCTAACGAGGCTTACCACTCTGACACGATAGCTTCAGGAGTGAGAAATATAAAGCACGGATGAAACTATGCGCTGTCGTCAAACAGCAAAACTCACTTTAGCTACTGCGACTGGTGACTCTTTGTAAGAAAAACTTCTCTGACTTCACTATAAATGAAGTTTACTCAAACTAACTAAGGATTTCTTTTACAGTACATTCGATGCAAAGATGTTCGTTTGGTTCGTTATCAGGTTACTGATACAAATGTTCAGTTCAACACTGTAATGAACGCAGCAGCTCACACTATCAGAGCCGAGGGCAATTTCCAACACAGCATTCTTAAATCACTATGTTAACCATGCTATCCTCTCACCCTTGGAAAATAGCCCCCCACACGAAAGTGTCTCCGTCCGAAGGAACGTAAGAATTGCAAGCATACTCTTAGCATCGTCGTGGAAAATTTGACCGAAATCCCTTTCGATCATCCTTCGGTATTGCACTCGATACAGCAAGGTATAGGGAACATGGCTCTGAGACGGTGGTGTATTAATATGCGTACAATACCAATGAAACTTTAGTTTGCTCAGGCTACATTAGACAATTTTAACCTTACTTGGCCTATTCTAGACATGTCTTTACCTCAATGTCTTCTTTATTTGGAGTGACCACTCTATCCAAGTATTTGAAGTCATCTGCCTCTAGCAGGTCAATCTGCCTCCGTACAAATTGCTGCAGGATTCCTCACCCTCTGGGTTAAGACCTTAGTCTCTGTGGATCAACTGCAGTCCTGGCCAATGAATGAAGTTATTAAAGTGTTCTCTTTTGCTGAGTTTGCTGACTTTATTGAGATATCTTTTATTGTTCCATATTTTTTAATTTATATCGGTAGCTCTGTTTCAAAAACTCACCTAATGACACTTTTAATCATGGCTATAATTTTTTTCATTTTCTATGACCTGTCTCCTACGTTCGACTTGCTTCTGTCGACTACCTTCTGCGTCTTCTTATAAAACTGGACTGGAAGAGAAAAACAGATGGAGGTCATTTTTAGTCATTCATCACTTTCCTAATGAGGAATTTAATTTTAGTCCAAACATTGCATTTGGCGCAGAGTATTATTGTAAAGAACCTATGTTTCATCTCCAGTGGAAATTCTTTATAAAAATGGATCTCGGTGGTTCTTTGAGAGCAAATGGGTGCAAACAGTCAAGCTTTGGCTTCATTCAAATCACGGGGGTCTATTATCTGAGCTTTAAAATTTTCCCTCGATCATGAAGGCCTAAATCTATGGTGGCAAGAGATGTGTCGAATTGTTGAGCTAATTCTTTGGAGGTGAATTTCGGATCAACAATGCATTTAATGCTCCTCATCAATGTCCTTTTCTGGAGGGTAAAGCTTATCAAAGTTATCTAATCTAAGTAATTATTATTCATGACATAGGGTTTCGGACATTAAGACAACAATTTGATTAAAAATAACAAATTGAGAAAATCTTTTGAGGTTGGAAAGAGATCGAATTAAAAAAGATATTAATTTTTCCCAACCAAATACATGCGTAATGATCATTGCGTGAATTGTGCGAGAAATATCCTTTTGTTTCCTTATATATTGCATGGAACGAAAAATAAACTGCGTTACTTAGTTATTTTGTCGTCAAGGTATATTTACTGGAGTTTGCCTTACATTTTAAAGTTTTGGTGCTGTAAAAGTACATTTTGTGGCATGACTGTTTGTTGTGTCGTAAGGGACTTCAATTTTAGAATGTGTATTAGGCGACAAAATGTTCGCATGCAATATCTTCGGCGTCAGTCTTCGCGATCGAGAGACAATGTGTCGATGGTGCGATATAATTAAGAAATTTTAATCTTACTCTCTGGCGGCATAGAACTTATGCAGAAGCCCAGGATTAGTCTCCTCGGCTCGCTATTCAATTGGACTCCCTATTCAATTCTTTTCTTTTTGACATGGTCATGTCGGTCGTGTCGTAAGCAAAGTGAAATTTCTTCAGGCCACCGAAGTTATTCTATTTGATGCATCAGTGTACATAATCCGCGGCTCGGCGCACAACCCATTCATTAATCAGGCTGAATAGTGCGTCAATGTGGCATTAATCCTGGGCTTCGAATTTGATATTACTGTTTGCCACGTACGAGTTGCATAGTAAAGCGAGTTATGGAATCTATTGATTTGTTCGGCGATATTTTGCAGCTCATAGACCCTAAAGATATGCCATAAGTAGTATGTGTGAATGATGTCGGATGCTTTTTAAAAGATCACAATATTATTGTATACCTCTCTCTGTGATTTGATACACAGTTCCATAAGACCACGTAGAATGAATAACAACAGCAAATAAATCCAAAGCACAACGATAGAGCGCACATTTAGTTGAGGACAATTTACTTCGACTAACGAGGTGTCCAAAGCACCATGAAGAAGAAGAAGTAATCGACTCACCACTCCGTAAGAAAATCTGCCTGCTTCCCTAAGTTGAGCGTACACCGCATCATCAGTCCTTCTGAAAATAATCTTAGTTGAGAGCTGCCTCGGATCTCGTAGTAATGATGGCAGCGCTGCAGGGGCTTAGACTATCTCGCACCGAAAAAGAAGGGACATTTACTATGGACTTCGGAGAACGGGGAATCTATGCACAGGATGTGTTCACAAACAGAATTTCTCGTGCATAGAAACAGATATTTAAGAAGGAAGAAGGTGAAAAACTAAGGAATAATCAGCAAAGAAAGTATGAAAACGGCAATAAGGAAAACGAGCACGAAAGACAGAATTCCCGAAGGCACAGCTAGAGCTGAGGTAGCCTAACAGTGTCCCCTGAGAACGCCAGTCGCCATAGCTTGGGATAGACAAACCCAATTAACTCATCCATGCTGCTCATAAACTATCCTCTGCCCGTTGAGGGGTCTTCCTCGGAAAGGATAAGTGTCGGCACGGATTGCCGTAGTGTTTTTGTAACTTTCTTAGAAATTTTAACAATGGTTATAATGATGCAGTCGTCGAGTATTCTGTTTTCCATCCATATCACATCCTTCACTAATCGTTCATAAAGAAATCATCGATGTCACAAACATTGACAATACGTGGTTAAATTTAACCGATATGATCAAATCCGCATATAATCATTGCTGTCTACTCGTCACACGCACAATTACAATAAAGTCTTGAATTACTCGAAATATTATCATCAACATAAGAATTCGGCATGCGTACCTTGTAATACAAGGCGAAAGAAAAATGAGTTCAGCTATTCACAACAGATTCAAAAACTACGCAACGAATCAAATTAATCCATGTCCGCAATATGTTACAGATGATGTTACATTTGTGGCAATAAATTGTTTCAAATTATTTCAAAATGTTTCTAAATAATTTTCTATCATGACTTCTTGCGACCACTTGACGTTAGCATGAGCCCACGATCGGCGTGTCTCGTCTCATGACTTCTTTGCTCCGTAACCTCTGAGTGCTGCTGTGGTTGCGCGCTGTTCGAGGAGCTTCCCGGACGCCACCGCCCTCATGAGGTGTGGCCCTGGGGTCTTCGGCGGAAGACCTCGGGAAATAGACCTCATAATCTCTACTTTGTCAGTAGTTACGACTCCTTTTTATTTTCTTCAACGGGCTGATCTCTTTACCCCTGGCACATGTCAATACTAACCCCAATGATCCAGCTGTCTTGCTCCTGATATTCTATTTGAGAGCTGGAGCTCATTCGCTCGGTTGTTCAAGTATTTTTGTTTTCCAGCTGTGCACATCTGAAGTGTCCGATTCGCCTCTAATTATAGTGACCTATATTTGTCCCCGCCGCCTTCTGAATTTTGGTCTGATCGGTTTAGCTTCGTCCGCCTTCCTTCTTTAACACTTGGCCTCCGGAGTGGGTCATATATGGTACACGCGATCATCTAACCTAACGTAACCAGAGCACTATCGTGTATAAATACAAATTTTCGAGTTTTCGTTAAATTTGTGTACATCAATGGAATAAGCTAGTTCTGATTAGAAAGAAAATTGATAGAGTAACCAAATTGTGAAACTAAAATCCTTCATATTTATATTCACATCAGAGACATTTGTCGGCATGTAATTTTACCTGTGTGGAGGATGGCAGTCAAAGTGTCAAACACTTATTATAAAAGTATTAGCCATTCATTCATACCTTTCTCTCAACAACCAAGAAACATACCTCGTCACTTATTCTGTAGTAATTGTCTGATACTGGTTCCACTTCTCACTGATTTGTTCTTTTTGAGATTTCCATAAACTGCCTCATCAGCAAGAGGTTGGAACCGATTTCAAACTTAGGTAATGGTATAATCACACCAATAAAACGTTTTAAAGTTTTTTATCTTTATCTCGAATTAGGATCCTTTTGTTCCTTTAAATTTTGTAGACCTAAAGTTAGCTGATCGAGGTTGACTTTGTTTCCGCGTAAAATATTATTCTGGCCAAGAGATTTATTTGATCCAAAATCAGCTTTGTACCTCTTGATAAACAACATAGCAGCACGTGACCAGCTATTTCGCATTCTATACCCTCGAACTGCTGTAATGTGGCCCTGAGTGCGACACACAATCCCTGTGACCATAATTTTACAGACTACATTTTTAGTACTTTTAAAATTTGGGATCAGAATGCAATGCAAATAATTCTACTTCATTTATCAGAAATTAGATGCCATAGAAATACGATATGAACAATTATGACTGAGATGAAAACTACCCGTATACAGAGGGACGGATGAGTGGAGGAAGTGATACTAGTGTTGCATAAAATGTTAGTGAAAAGAAAGTTCAGGTACTCACGCAAAAAAATGAATTTAGCAGCTAAAGTTTTTAGGTTTCCAATTTGAGGGTAATTCTTCGATAAAGCTGCTGCTTTGCACTTTAGAGCTTCTTTTATAGACTTTATACAGTCACGGGTACAACCAATTATGTTAAAATTTTATCTATAAACTGCTGTAATAGTATCAGTTCTATACTGTAGCAACGTTTCGTGATGCTTCGCATGAATCAAAACAGTAAGAAAAGAAAGAAACGAAAAAATCTTTTATTCTGAAATTAGCCACGTACAAAGAATAAAATATTCAGTTTTCCAATTAGTAAAATTATAGTCTTAAAATTAATATATGAAAGTCCCGATGAAACTTCTAATTGGGATTTGCACGACTACAATCTAAAAATTACGTGTGGAAGTCGCATTAAAACTTCGGATCGTGATTCTGAATTCGATCCCAAGCACGTGAAATGAAGTGTGATAATATCTCTTAATATAGTTTAACAGTGCAAAGATAACCTATTGAAACCTGGATTCTTTTATATAAACAATAAACTGCAAAAATAACAAAATTCGAACCTATTTAGAATTTTATAAAAGGAAAAGATAAAACAATACAAAATCGTTGATTCCGAAATCAGTCCCATACAGGTATGGGTCACATTGGTTTCTCCATCACTAAAACTACAACTTTAAAAATAGGTGTGGATGTCACGTTGAGACTCCAGTTTCGATTCTTAGTTCACTAACCTATCGTGAGCGAGAAAGTGATGATCAGCACGTTGGATTGAGTACTTACCAAAACCATCGTATGGTTCTTCGTACGAATTCTGATAAAATTCAGGGAATTAGAGCTGAGAAATGAAAAAAAAAATAGTCGAACCTATAAAGAATTATACTGGGTAGTATCGATAATTTGAACTTGAAAGGAGGTACAATAAAAATTAAACGAATTTTGAAGGCAATAAACCTAGAACATTTAGTTGAAACATGTGACTAAATACTTGTAGAAAATGAAACAGTGATGTCATGAAGTTGAGTTATGGTGCATTAAGGTGGCAATAGTTTTACATTCCTTGGTCCCTGTGAAATATTATATTACGAATCGTAGCCACAGTATAGTTCTGATAGCATTACAGCAGATGACAGCAAATAATTTAAACGTAAATTGTCCTGCCTGTGACCGTCAGGGATTCGTACATCGGTAAATATAAACGCAATGGGGCGTCGATAATTCAGAATAGGGGAGTATTATGAGGGCAATTTTACGGTTCTACTTTCAACAGCCGTGACTTGATATTTATTAACTAAATTGCCCCTAGAGTGTCACATTCGTATAGTGGAAGAAAGTTAAAGTGAGAGGTGCGCACATGAAAGTAAAGTGTCATTTCTGACGCAGCAGTTCGAGAGTTGGTGGAATGCGTTTAATACGCTTACACTAAAGTTTTAGAGGTAATGACACTGAAAACAGTTTTCAGAACTGTATCGAGTTTTAAGTAATAAGTGTAAGAAATCACGAGAAATTTAAGTGAAATCACACACACTTGATGCATAATCGACTTGATGTGAGCGTGAATGTTAAATTTAATTATAGTTCAGCTGTAATTAGGTGAACTATATGCTTACTGTGGAAAAATTGTAATTTCTCGTACACTTCCATGAATAAATTACCTAGGGAGAGAGGCGTTAAAAATATTTAAGACCGGGGCGTTCATAAACTAAACACAGTCATAAAACATCAGAAGTTTACCTGCCGCACTTCCATCCGTAATCGTGAAATATTTTCCAATATAATATTGATATGTAAGCGGAAATATTACACAATAATAATTAGTATCACTAAATCGAGAAGGAACCAGCATTTATGAAGGTTATCATAAGTGTGAAACGAAGGAAATTCACGCAGTGCTCGATTTGACACCCAAGTTTGCTCATATTTTAACTTTTCTCAGAGTCGTGTACAGATAATGGAAATGTAAAACTATTGATATTTTGATGTACCATAACTTTACCTCAAGACATCACTGTTTCATTTCATATCGGTACCAAGTCACACGTTCAACTCCCTGTTCTCGGTTTATAATCTACAAATCCGTTGAAGTTTTGTGGTACCACAACCGTCAAATTACCGATGCTTCATTCTGTATAATTCTGAATAGGTTCATATAGTTTTACTAATTTTGCAACTTATCAGTCAACTGTAATCCCCTGAGTTTATCAGAAACATTAAAAGAATCACACGATGATTTTTGTTAATGTTGAATCCAACGTGCGAATCACCCATTTGTGCTCAACGATTAGCTAGTGGATTAAAAATTCCAACTGGAAGTCTAAAAATAACGTCCACACTTTTTTTAAGGTCGCTTTCTTAATGATTCAAAAACTGATGCGAACCATGTTTTGTATGAGACTGATTTCGAATAAACGATTTTTCTATCTATTTTCATTCGTTCTTGGAAAAATGGTATTGTGTTAGAAAAACTTGCACCACGACCTGGCTGGAACTGAGGCCAGAACTCGCACTACGACCTGTAAAGAATGTGTACTGAATCATGTGACGAAGTTTCGTGCAAATCGGACGGTTGGAACGGGATTTACAGGGGGGAAAAGAGGCGTGAGGGACTTCCAAATGAACTAGAAGTGGGACAATTTGGGCACTTATTTATGTTTTCCTGTTATATTATTGTATAGCATGCATTTATAAGTATATTAGAATGTATAACAGAAGTGTATTAGAAGGCGTAGGAAATATATATATATATACATACATGGATCTCCTGTAAAATTCGGATTCTACGCAATTCAAGGAGCACTTCATCTACAGTTTTAGTCGTACGTAAATGAAACAGGGCTCACTCGATAGGTACTTTAACTGCGCATGGAAAAAGTAGATTGAACTATTAGTTATATTGCGTTTGAAAAAAGATACAGACCTTAGAAGGAAAAAATGTAACAGAATTTCAGTTTTTCGGAAATTTGTTCATTAAAAATTTAGTAATTGATAGCTTCAAAATGGAATCCAACTTCATTATTGTACACATTAATACGCATAAAATGAGACATTTTGCATCTCTCTAGCGCAAATATTGTGAAATTTGAACCCATTTAACAATTTTCGACAAATTTCGTTTCTTTCAATATCTCGTGTTTTCAAGAAATCGAAAATTTTATCATCAGCAAAAATTTATCATCAGTTACATACGTGTGCCAAATTTCAAGCAGATCTGTCCCATACGAAGCCCTGGGTCAAAAATGGGAATACTACCGCGTTAAGAAAAGTTTGCATTTCGTCTGACACTTGTAATCGAATATGCGTACTTCTTATGTTGAAATAGGAACTGTGAAACAACTTTTTTTGGAATGAAGGTAATGTAGATGGCTTATTGTAAAGCGACTGCATTCAAACGCTCTGGGACCGTAAATGAATTTAACAAGAGTTATGAGGAATTGGGTAAAACACACAACTCGGTTCCCCACATCTATTCTTCAAATAATGTTTTAAGATAACAGAATTCAAAGTTATAGTACATTAATGAAATTAAACAATTTTTTAGGCTTACTAGGTAGCACTGGTATGCGTTTTGTATGTCACACAATTTGGTTCATAGGAATTTCACGATGGAATATTATAAGTTAGCACCAAATTAGAACAAGACTTTAAATTAAGCACTACCTATTTTGGATGTAAATTACGCAATTATTCAAGAATCTCAGATGGAAAATGAATACGTTAACCAACGCAAAGCGATCATTTTTAGTAATATAGGTTCCAAAATACATCGTCAGTGCTGAACAATTCATTGAAAGTCGTTTTAATACTAAGATTCACAAATTTTGAAATTGATTGATAGATGATTTTGTTAAGCACACAGTGCAATTCTGAGTATTTTTTATTCCTTTAGCCGAAGTTAAATCTCAGCGAAAATGAAGTAATAGAAGTTGCCAAGATATGAAGGTTATATCGTTCCTTATTTATGAATCTTCGCTGCGGGATCATCAGACGGGCGTTACTTTCTAATTCATTGACCGCTCCCACCATTGGGGCACATCGACGCAGTACACCGAGGGAACATGTTTTAACGGGCACTCTACACAGGGGCTTTACGGACTTCCATTTTATGATTCGGTAAATTTTTTCTGAGTTTTCTGAATACATGATGGTAATAGATCGTATACAGAATTTAAATTGAAATTGGTGATTTGCGTCAGCATTCACGTGGTTGCAAAAGGAAAATAAAGCCTAACTAGTACATTTTTTTTGTGATCTTCGTTGAGAACTGTCCTATGAAAGTAAGCTTATCATAATATATTGTTTCCAACCGCTCAAAATAGGGTATTTTAATGGAAGTCCTGAGCTTGATGATGTAAAATACTCATTCCATCAATCATGAAAGCTCGTTTTGCAATTGAATATGCAACAGAAGCTTCTGAGCTCGTATGTATCGCGAGTACTTACATATCTGTTGAAGCGCTACCTCGCAAGTGGCGTTTGAAGGTGCTCCAAGAATTATCTTCTCGGGAATTCAGTCACTTACGATGTCCATGATTCTTTGCGATGTTCGTTCTCAATTCAAAATTAGAGTGATTAAATAGGGGGAGAAACCTGCTCCAGCTGTAAGTAATTGAATATTTACGGTGAATATCCATTTGACTTTAAAATATCTTTCAAACGTCACTGCGTCGGCAAGGCTAGCAAGGCTTTTACCGACCTTGGAAAAAGACGAGCCAACTTCCCGGGTGTGCGAGCTGTACAAACACAGGCGTCCTTCATTACAATTTTTCTGACAATAATTTTTCTCCCAAGACTTTCCGTCGTGTGCGTCTAGTTAAGCGAGTAAAAATTGTGAATAAATTGTTTCATGTCCATTTACTCTCTCCACGTAGGTGACTCACATAGTAAACTTGGAGGGTTGAGAACGCTCTCTGGGGCCATGTTCAGACTCCCGCAGCCTCAGGTTCTACCATTCACAACTCATTAAGAATGCGATGTTTACATCAAATCTTAAGATTGGGATAGTTCAATAAACTGAAGTGTAAGGAATTGACTTCAGCATAGCATCTCTCTTGTGACGCTTTCATGTAGTACATGTGATACTATCTGTCCCTTGATGCTGAATTACATGCTAACTCAAATGGAAGTTTAGGAAACTATTTCATGATTTAGTTAATTCTACTCATTAAATCTTTTGTCTATTTTAACTACGAGATTAACACACTTGTATTACAAAACGCGGGGCAAATTCAGGAATTTTTCGGCTTACGTTTTCCAATAAAGTCAGAGCATAAACTCGTCGCTTAAATTTCTATATCAGTTGAATCTAATTAATTAAATAATTTCAACGGCAACACTCGCTTTCGGTGGTAAGTATATCTTTCTATTTGAAATATTACAATTATGCTACAAGTAATATTTTCGCTTCTATTTTATGTGAGGTACTTTGTAAGGGCGCACTCGTATGGTTGAAACGAGACCCTTTGATAACTTTTTTTGTGACTCGCTCACCAGTAATTCTTATCCATTCAATACGCACAAAAACTTGAAGCAGAAAAAACAGTGTATGGAATCATTTTCAGCACCTATAAACAAACGGGACGATACCTATCGTATTGGAACCAATATTTCATATCATGAATAATAGATCATTTGTGACGGGACACCCGGTTCGTGTACAAAATTGACATAAAAAATGTTAATGATATTTTAAAAATTGATAAAATACTAATAAGTGTTTTTCTCTATTCCTAAAAGCTACGATGTGTTTCTCTCTATTCCTAAGAGCAAAGATCAAAATTTAACTGTATTGACAAATAATTCATGATAAATTACACAATTACATAACGAACCAGATGGTCAAGGGTTGAGTGGTCACTTCATCCCCCTCACATACATATATGAGTGCACCCATTGACCTACAGAAGAAGGGAACAAAGAAACACACAGTGTAAATTTAAACTCATTCACTATTGTACTGATTACACGGGAAATTAAATGTGTAAAAATACACGGAGAGTACGGACACAGGTTAAGGACGCAATGTCCTGCTCAACCTACGTACAAAACAGAATCATCGCAAATCTTGTCAATATACGAACGTGGCAAAAGCTGCTTTCAAAACGAGTTTTACAGGAATTAGGAAGGAACATCACAAAATCACAATAATCAAGTTTAACACTCAGTAATCGTAACTTAAATACTCGGACGCACACAAACTCCCACTCTTATCGAATTTACATTACTATACCTCGTTGACACCCAAGTATGACTAATAAGTACCCCACTTTTCAACTTAATATCACACGAAATTTTCTATAATAACCACACCACTTTGCTTCAAATGCCGAGGCTGCGCAAATATATTTAAACATCGTCGTCCACTTTAAACCTCGGCACTTGCAGTATTTCAGGGACTATTTCTAAGCTGACACTGTGATGATATTTCTAGCGTAGATGTGGCGTTGTTGTATGACTTAAGACTGACAGTAAATTCGGCGTGCAGTTCTGACGTAAGCGAGAGTTCCTGTGATTCTCTCTCACACTGAAGTGCACCCGACTTGGCCTCCTCGAGGTGTTCTTCCGTTGATCTCGACGATGCTTCATGCTTCTCCAGTATTTACGTTTGTAGGGTCTTGATCACTGCTATTCGTGAATTGTTGTGATGATTCGGATGAGTTGCTCAGTGGCAATCGAATTTATCGTGATGCGTTGGTGGGTTAAGGGGCACACATTGGCGGAGTCCATAGGTATTACAGTTGTTTCCGAAATACAAGTTCTAAAAGACCATTCAAAGTACGGGCCGTACGCTCGAAGGGCGCGCCTCGCGCTCCGTCGAGGCCTTTCTTCCTGCAGCGACCAAATCCAACTCCCCGATGCTACGTTTGAGGATCCTAATTTTCTATTTGCACCGCCCTCAATTTCTACTCTCTTTCTTCATTGACGAATTTCAGTCTACTTGCCCTAAATCTACTTCCGATTCACGCCCAGTTTGACCCTGTTCAACCAATTGTAATTACCTTTTACCTCTTGTGTTACGCTCAAGTGTCCAAAGTCCCGCCGACAGCTCTCTGCCGGATGTGCTTCCTATGCGGGCCTGGCGGGCCTGTTGAAATTTTCTGCGGTTAACCCATTAGACCGCTCTCGAGGACCTTCCTGTAAAGTCATTTCCTTCGAGAAAAACTAAAACGCGAGCGAGATTCGTCTACCCGCGAGAGTATGGTCAAAGTCACCCGCAAAAAAATTTAAATCGCTCCTAACGTTGGTTTTCCAATTTTTCTCTTGAAAGTTCCTTCCCTAGAAATCCAATATTTTCCAAATTTCACCTCACGTTAACTTTGCGAATAACATATGACAAAAAGTATTTTTATGGAATTTCTACGGTCAGATGTAACAATACTAGGTCGTCTTCTACATTCCCCCCATGTCTGCACTAGAAGCCCTTCGGACGTCTGATGGCATCGCAAGTGTTCGGCTTGTTTTCATACGCCCAATAAAAAGAAGAAGCAGAAATACGTTTTCTGCGCACAGAGCATGAGACGAAATAAAAAAGATAACTCATATATTCACGACCCAATGTTAAGGAACTTGACGTTCCATAATTTGTATCCCTATCGTCAGCAATGTATATACCAACACATCAACACAAGAGTCCGTATCAATTCAGCGCTGCATCATATGTGAAGATGATTGAGCGAAGAAAAGCATAATTGAAATTCATTCATTAAATTCGTCAAGGTGATCGGGATTGATTGAAATGACGATGGTGAATTCTATGGATAAGGCAATATATTAGCTGTTGGGCAAAGAGCGTTTCAGAGTCTTATTTCTAACTTGCAATTATCATGAGCAATCACACGTACACAATTAACCTAAACAAATTGACAGGGCTCATCAATGTTTGCTTTCTACAGAAGAAATATGTTTATGTTAAAGTTCGTCTTTTGCAGTTAACGAATATCACGAATCAGAAAGCACGATCTTGTAGATTCTCTTTGGATTTCTAATCACATGTATGACAAGCGAGCATTCGTGCCTGCTTATCGATGGAAAATCTTGAAATTTCATTTTACTACAGATTCAAAGTCTCCTGCCAAAGAAGAATAACCAATATTTCGCGTGAACATCAGTTGTGCTTACCTTGCTGACGTTTGCTTCCGTGTAGCCGTGGAATTTTGGTCTCAAACTCAACTTTGACATCTGAAGTGAGTTTGACTTTTTTATGCCCCTTAATAGTCGGTCTGTTCCGTAGGAACAAATAAGTCGCTTCAGCACCAAACTTGAAGCCACAATTCCTTGATGAAGTGGCATTGCGCTCGCTCCTCCTTTTCCCCTTTCTTGTCTCTCTCGATTTGCTCTGTTCTTATAGTGAAGAGCAAGGTTTGAAAGTCATTTTACAGCCATAACAATTTGCCTATGTCGCACAACGCACAGCCTTTTGGCTTTTTCGAGTCATTAATGGCGTCATCAGGGAGAAAAACTTAAGTACTACTGGTGGAGGAATTTCAGCTATGCTCAGTTTAATTCCTCTAAAAGTTCTCTGCGAAGTTATCTTCACTTTTCTTCTATTTCGCTCTGCTTAAAAAAGTTGCGCATCGTACTAGTTTATTTTGTCTTTTTCCCTTTGCATCTTACGCACTTCAGACAAGGTATTTATATCTCCTTGCTACAGTTAAATCATATTTAGATGTCACATCAAAAATTCACGAATCGGTTGCACAATTTACATAATTATTTGATTTCAGAAATTAAAGGATATTCAAAATTGAGAGGGCAAGTAAAACATTTCGCAGGAAATGAGCCATTCCAAATATCAGTGCAAGAAGAATTCGTGCAAATAAATTTTCATAGCGAATAACTGAATAATTTGTTTACCAATCCCCATCACGACACACTGTTGACGGTATCGTCCAGTGGTTCTTCGCCAGTACACTGCAATATTATAGTAAATTTGGTCTCGCCTGCACCTTCATATTATTTCTGTTCTTGCTTTCTATTCTAGCAAAAGTATTTGCAAAGAATTTTCGCAGAATAAGTTTGATACGCATTACTGCTGAAAGATTCATTCCCCTCCAAATCTAAACTGCAAAATGAAGACACATTCTTATCGATCATCCTTATCTATACATCACCAGATTATGGTCGATCTTTCATTGTGGATATTGGTGGCTCACTTAACCTCTCAAGAGCGCCCCCCCCCCTTCCCGTTACAACTCAAATGAATTCAAATAAGGCTGATGGATACCTAGAGACAATATCTGCGCCATCAAAATGAGCGCCAAGAGATTAACGCAGGGGATTTTATTTATAGGCTGTAAGATCTGATCTTCGCTTTGTGACAAGTTTTTGTAAGACAAAGCAATTTCATTTCGCATCGTCTACCTCTTTATCAATAATCCAGAGCTCTAGGCTTCATCAGAAAAGAATGAAGAAGTTCAAGTAGTTGTCCTTCTGTTTCTAGTGCGCAGAAGTATGGGGATCGGTTGGAGGGCTCCAGAACCATCATGTGTATTCCATACAATTCACAAACGATCACATCCATATTTATTAGTTCGTCTATGATTCAAATTCTTGCCGGCAGAAAATTAATTTTAAATCGCAATAGAGGTCGCCTTCGGAGCTGGTCCTACCTTCCAGAATCGTTACCTAAGAGCCCTCCAGGAAAATAAAGGTTGGAGCAGTTGAGTATCGATGGTCGTCCACTTCCCCTTCAGGAAGACGAAGCCAACAGTGCTGCTGGGAAGACGAAGCCAACAGTGCTGCTGGGAAATTTTATCAGATTAGAAATTGTCTTGAAGCTCAACTTTCCATTCCAGCTCATTGGAGTCCCTCTGTCTAGCCATGGAACACACTTTTAGTCCCTCATTTACTCCAGACACTTCAGCTTTGGTAATTAAAGCCATCTTGAGCTTTGATTGACGACTTACAAAATCAATAAGAAACTTCGGAGGCTCCCTCACATAATTGTGGTAATAGTATCTCTCCTAGTACGCAATTAAGAACCTTCTTAGTAATATTATTTTCTTCAATGTGCAAATCACTTCGTTTAAATTTCGCTTCGCGTATCATACAGACAGACAGAGATAATATTACCCATATCCCGAACGATATCCAGTACTTCCATCCATTCCTAACAATTCAATGAATAACAAAAACTGGAGCCCTTGTACATTATTTGCAACATAATATGGACTAAAAAACTTAACTTTAACACTTTGACTACGATTCTCCACACAGGTAAAATTACGGTCCTTACGTATTATCGGGAGGACTTTTGATTT
>VOMN01140839.1:0-11809 GCA_014899125.1 Orchestia grillus
CAAGCGTGCGAAAGCTTGGGTAAATAAATCTAAAACCCAGTAGATGTTTACCAATTTTAACCTACAATATTCCAAATAGTAAAGAAATGAGGAAATTATTGTGTTCGAGGAATTATACAAGGTTGATTAAAGATTTGTACTCGAGTCTACCTTTCAATATGCTAGGAGCTTGATTAGAATTCGTTTTTCAAGTACTTTTTTGGAAGTTAGAGTTCGACTCCCGGCTCAGGCATCGATTTTCACGCAACCGCGGAGTGCTTCCCTTGGAAAAGAAAGCTTAAACCTCACATTCCTCACGCGTCAGTAGTTGCAAGGCGTTGAAGACCTAACGGTAAACCCTGTTGGAATTAATAAAGATACTTTTTCCGCTAACATACATGTGAGGGGGAACTAGGATACCGCTGCAGCCCCCAGTACCTTTCGTAGATGATCCACGCCTATTTTTCAAGTGCGTAAACCCTTCGATCCTAGAGCGCACGATCGAGGTTCGAATTGACGGGCAGTAATGCAGAAAGTTGAGTGCTGCGAAGCTAAAGGCAAAATGCCGACGCCCGCGCTAATATCACGCGGGGATTGTGACGCGTGGTGATTTATAGATGGGACAGGGAAGGAGAGCTGGTGACGTCTCCCCTGAACAAACTGTCCAATAAAGGGCAACCCTCCTGCTCTGGGAGGGATAATGCGTAGGGACACTCTATTTGGGCATGAATCTATCCACTTAATCTATTCATGATATCACGTATCCATGATACAGCACTATTCAATCACGTCCATGTATCTGTTTTTATCTCTAGGAGTTGAACTGTTTTATGGTCAATCGGTACCATAGTTATAATATATTTTGAGTCTGATTACTGTGTAAATATTTCCTGGACATCCTAGATAGAGAAAATCATGTGAGAAATGAAGAAAATTGTTACGTAGGACTTAATATGAACTTGTCATGGGAAATAACGCTAGACAAAATGGGTGGAAACTGAGGAGGGCGACTGAGGACTTTGATATTTTTCTGTAATTCATATGATGCATTTAAAAAAAATGCTGCTCGGTACGTCAAAATTCATGCACCTTTGTGTAGACAACGCTATGAAATATGAATTTTATCCATACAATCGAAAAGAAAATTCCTTTCGCGTGCTCTTAAAATACGTCGGATTTTAATTTGCCTCGATATCTGTTACATCGTTAGGACAGCTATATCGAAACCACAGGCAGCTTCTTCGTCTAATGATCTTCCTCTTCACGAAGATAAGAAGAAAGCAATTTTCTTAACCTGATCGTCGATCGCTGATTGGCCCAATTTTTCTCTAATGAGGGAACACGAGACCTCCCCATTGGTTGAGCAGTTGGCAATCACAAGCCAAGAGCGACTGCGAAGTAAGGGGTAGGTTGTTGCTTTCTGTCGTTTTCAGGAGTTGGTGTGTCGTTTTATAGACACCGCATGAGGAACAAAGTCCCTCACATTGATGTACTACACGCGTTTAATTATCATTTAAAGGAATTTTAATACTCTTTTGCATAAAGTCTCACCAACGTTCCGAAAACCAATCACGACTTGAAATCGACGCATAGATTTCAGTCCATGCTTTGAGCGCACAGTATGCGATGCACGGGAAACTGAATGGCTCGTAAATATTCAGCCGCCACAAAACACGAATTTTTTTTATAACACTAAGCACTGATTAATTTGAGCATCGATATATATGTACATTCAATCGCAGTTACCCCGGATAGTTAATATTGAATGTTTTCTGGAAATAATACTGTTCTCAATTTAGAACTGAAATAAGGTAACTAGACACAGTACAATTAAATAGCGTAATTAGTCACATCAAATCGTTAAGAGTAAACAGAGTCGTCGACGTGAGGGAGGAATTCAGAACACAGAACTTAACAAATATCTGTGTACAGTATTTTCAGCGAGTATATGTATATGTATATGCAGGTGATCTGAATTCCAGCAAAGGACAGTTTAAAGTTGTCTGTACACCCTGACTGCAGAATAAGATTGAGAAATGTAACAGAACATATGTTTAAAATTTGCAAGTCATTGCTATAAATGAATTGGCAATAACAATTCTGTTCTACTTTACATTTGAGGCACAAAAAAACGAAAAGAGCATACGAGTATGGTGAGAGATTTCTTTCTCTCGCGTAGTTTCATGAAAGTCAGCCCAGCAAAAAAAGTGCCCACAACGCCACGAGAGATTTTTAAATTAATAATTTTCAATTATTTACAGAGGTTCTGATAAATTTGACCCGCCGGTTTTGGAGCCTGCTCTTATTTACTAACTATAACCTCAATTTCTGTAGATATAATGGAGAAAAGTAAAGGAAAACAATTAGTTGTTCTACTTAACTCGGACTCTCTTGCTCAGAACTGCTAAAAAGGAGGATTGAAAAATGGAATTTTATAATCGTAAGTAGAAATGAAAGAATGTAACTCGACCCAAAATATTTTACGTACGTGTAGGTGAGGTATATTTCCTAACCATTTAATAGTCATTGTAAATGTTAACTTCTCCTATGCAAGAGACGTCACTCACATAATCAAATACGATCGTTTAATGTTCATACTTCACACGTACTCGCACACGATCGGGGAGCAGGCTCAAGAGCGATGAAGTTTCTACAGAATGTTTTAAAAGGACAGCACTTACTCAGACCCATATGTCGCTTTAATTAAAAACATTCATTTCAATCGCAGTAAGAAATCCATGCTTCAAATTATTAATAGATAGATGATGCTTGTCATAATAAAATGTTTAAACTTATTTGACAGACTTACCTTGCAGATTTCACTTCTGTAACTAGAACTTTGCCACCGGGCGAAAATTATACGGGAAATTATTAGACTAAAGTTAATAAAATTCTAACTATTAAGGACATCGGGTCTTTCAAAATCAGGTTGAAGTTTACGATGTTCTACCAGAGTCTGAGAGTAGCCCTGCGTTTCAATGGTTACCTTTACTTTGCACGTATATCAACACGTCAATGGAGCAACGACTGGGCTCCTGCATAAACAATATTCAAATAAGATGAATCGAACAAAAAGGTTTCAAACCTGTAGAAGCCCTCAAGTTTCATCCTCCTTAATCTACCGCCGTTATCAATAGACATAATTTCACTAGTCTTACGAGCACAAAATAGCGTAGTTTTCCTTCAAGATGAAAGTTTTTTACGATTTTATTTTCAAAAACGTTTTATAGGGGAGACACCACTATTATTAATAGCAAACTTGCATCGTCACAGTAAAATGTCAATTGAAATCATTTTTAAAATTTTCTGACATTATCATATGAACGAATTTACAAATTACTTACCGAAGTGTTTTTTTATCACGCCATATTAAAACAGAGTTACTTACCGTGTTCAAATTACCGCTCCACATTGTACATATATAAGCGTGAAAATCGTTATGATTATGTACTCAATGCTCATAATTCAACAAGCGAATAAACACACTCAGAATTAAAGCATGATGCTGTGCTTAGATATTATTTAAGCCTTTTAGACTGAAATTAAAATGTAATCCAATGCAACACGCAGACATGTCTCACGGAAATGCATACCTCACTTTAGAATATTTTTTTTAAAAATAAGCAAGTTATTACAAGAGATAAATGAATTAAAATTATAGACTTGGACATTTTAAGAATTTTAGTGGGAATTTGTAACTGTAGCTGATTTTGAGCCAGAATAAGATATAAGTTTAAAGATTTTTAGGTCATCCTATGGAAACCGTATTTCTAAGTATACACATATGTATGTAATCTAACGAACTATCCTTGACGTATACGAGACTGATCAAGTAAAGGATTTATTAAATTATTAAAAAATAACTCATTTATAAAAATTTTGCAATATCTAATCATTTAAAAGCAATACACTTTATAACATACACAAACTGACAATTTACTCGAATGCATTGATTGAGACTGCTGCCTTATTGGTCTGTTTGGATACGAAATTATACCTCAGACTATTACGGCGTTACTGATTTCGGAATAAACTATTTTTTTCTTTCATCCTATAATATCTCGATAAGAAATAAGAATCGCTTTTGCGCTTTTTTTCAGGAATATCAAAAAGCAATGAGTTTCATGCTTTTGTAGCATTGAAGTGAAAACTAAATTTGGATCTGGTGTTAGAATAGTAAGGAAATATATATTCACTTCTGTTCCTAATCAAATATTCATGATGGCCAGTTTGAGCAGGTAGTAATTGGTTCAGGTCTTTATCACTTTTATTAGTGAAAGATTTATACGTGAAAGTATTGAGGGAATGTTGGTGAAGGTCGGAAAGCTACATATTTTCAAGTAATGGTATGAGACATTTGTATGAACATTAAATTCCAAATTTCTCGTCGTCCTGATCGCTGTTTTTGTAGTACAAGAATTAGGTTTGTTTCATTTATACTAGTTCCATGCCATGATGCCATGCTTCAATGCCATTTGGCAGATACGGATGAATTATGGCACTGGACATGATTTTTAAAGCCGTTAGTTGTTTTTCCCTTAGTTGTGAATCAGATTAGAATTTGATACTTGGCTTCAATATTTTACCTATGTTCTTTAAAAGCCAAGTTTTTACCAAGAATTATTCCCAGAAATTTGGACGAATTAGTTTCCTCAATCTGGCCATACCCAATTTTAACGCACGGGAAATGAGCATTTGGCTTATAAGACGCTAGAATGTACTTTGTTTATCGATATTGATGCATATTCTATTGGCTTTAAGCTACTTTGAAACGTTTCACAACTCTCCATTTATTGGATTTGTAACTATTACGTAGTTTTCCTTGGGTAAACTGTCCAGCGAGTGCTGTTTTCAGAGAAAAGGATCAATCTGAAGAATCAAATGGATTCAATAACATCACTAATGGATATAAAAAACCAGAGGGGTCACAACCCAGATGGTTGAGCAGCTCAAGGATTGCATCAAGGACTTCTGATTGAGTGTCACCAATTACAACATATTGTCTTCGATTTGTCACGTAAAATTTAAACCAGTTTAGAGCAAGTACTCTAATTGCATGGCAACTCCGATGGCAATGTGCTGAGATCTACGCAGTCAAAGGTCTTACAAAAGTCGAGGAATGCAGGAAATACAAAATTTCCCACCTAGACATGCCAGTAAAGGTATTGTAAATGATTTAGGATGGCCAGCGAGGCCGATTTTTTGGAACGGAAGCCCTACTGTCTGTCACCGAGAAATGCTTTTTACTAGATGGAATAGTACACTTTTCTGCTGACGATTTTGTCCAATATTCTACTAAAAACTGGTACAGGAGCAGGTCAACAATTGTTGACACAGGTTTTATATCCACTCTTAAAAACGAGGGTAACTCTAGCATCTTTAACACGTTGACTCCGATTCTCCACACAGGTAAAATTACATGCCGACAAATAACTCTATTGTGAATTTAAAATGAAGGAGTTTGGTTTCACAAATTTGGGTCCTCTATTAATTTTCTTTCTAATCAGAACTAGCTTATTCGATTGATGAACACAGATTTGAAGAAAACTCGAGAAATTGTATTTCTACATGATAGTGCTTTGGTTACATCAGGCTAGGTTCGAACGTTAGATAATCGCGTGTACCATATGTGACCCACTTCAGAGTCAACGTGTTACAAGACTTTGAAAAAATACCCAAAGCCAGAGAAGAGGTAATTATGTCTGAAAAGGAAAGATATACCATATCAGCTACGCATTTCAATATTTTTGCGAGAAACTATTTCAATCCATTTAAGTTTTTAGTGTGTTTAATACTGTTTAATGCGTCAAGCACATTGAAAATATTGGCAGGCGTGAAGAGAAACGAGTTATTTTCGTGAATGTGTTCCATATGTATTTCAAATGTTGAAATGAATTTGTTCACATAATATCGGTAATGTTTTTTCTTGTGGTAACGATAAAGTCATTGGAGAGATTTACTAGGTATCTCCGTTCGTTATACGCCAAACTGTCCTGAATAATAAATAGGTTCCATATTGTCTGTCGGGTGTATTTTTGGTCGGAAGGTTGAATTAAGCAAGCGCCGAGTTTCCTGAATGCGTTTTAGAATAGAAAAAATGTCGGCGAGAAATAGGGTTTCTTTGAAGTTTTCGTTCGATTCGCTGCATGATTTCTGAACCTGTTATATAAGATATTTTTCCTTCATTGAGCAGTACATAATACGCATGCGATTTTTTTTTATGTTGATGACCGTGTGCAGCGCCACCAAAAGAGAAACTTTAATTTTTGCTAGCCGTAGAATACTGCAATCATCCCTGAAAATCTTTTTGACATTCTTTCTGTCCGTTGTAGCGACGGGAGGCGACAGGTGCCTTCCTTCTAATTAGGCAGCGCTATATTGAAGATTATCAGGCAGGAAAAGTGGGAAATTTAACCATTTCTAATGAAGTAAATCTCGCTGTATGGCAAGATATGGTTTTTGTATTTAATGACGAAACGCATATGGGAATACTCGGCTGCACTAGAAAATTAATGTGAATCATCAACTTGAAAATTTTATGCACATTCCTAGTTTTCTTGATGTTCAGTATAAAGATTTTGCGAGGTTTTTTTTCATCATTGCAGAATTCCAGGATTTTACGACGCGCCTTTTATCTTCTTTTCATCGGGGTAACAGGCATTCGAATTTCCCATAATTACCTCCAAGCAGTATTTACCGTACCGTACGTCGTCAAATATTGAATTAAAATCAGAAATTTATATTGAGGTGGATGAACAACGCGATGGTCTCTTGTGAATGGTAATGCTTAGTCCACAATTGGTAACTGGTAGTTTTTGCATACATAACTCTTAGCTTTACTCTGCGTTTGAACCAGTCTTCAAAGTCTAGATTTGCCTGATGTCTAATTCTCCCTGGAATGACAAATGAAACTATTTTATATTGGATCTCGGCATTATGCTGAGTAAAATAATTGAGCTTCGTGCGTGATGCAACATTGACTTCGTAATGTCACAGTTCTTCTATTTTTACTATTACAGGTTCGAGTTGAAGGAAAAACTTTGGTCTCCGAAATAAAGTTTTCGAGGTATTCAAGAGATTCCTTGAACCTCCTCAGATGTCTCAAATAATCCACGTTTTTTTACTCTTTTTTTCGCGTGAAAGTGCGGGTGAGAATTGAACAACGTTGACTAGATGTAGAGATGAATTTAACACGTTGACTCCGAAGTGGGTCATATATGGTACACGCGATCATCTAACCTAACCTATTGTAACCGAAGTACTATCGTGTAATAATACAAATTTTCAAGTTTTCTTCAAATTTGTGTTCATCAATCGAATAAGCTAGTTCTGATTAGAAAGAGAATTAATAGAGTAACCAAATTTGTGAAACCAAAATCCTTCATTTTTAAATTCACAGTAGAGATATTTGTCGGCATGTAATTTTACCTGTGTGGAGAATCGGAGTCAAGGTGTAAATCAGTGAGCCAAAAATCAGCATAAGATTTATTGAATTATTCTTAGTCTAAAGGAAGGCACACATTTTTGTGAGACACATTATGCTGTAGAGTTTATGTTCATCCGGTTGGGTAGAGGGAGAATTATTGGATTTACTATCAATGACAGCACTGCAATATTTAACGATTTCTATGAGTTGAATGAAGTTGCAGGCGTATTTTTGCATTAGATCTGATGAAAATACGCACTATATAGTTTACGAATTATGAGAGTAGATAAACTCTTCATGACACGTCTATAAGTTCTCTACCAACCATTTAATGCGGATAAATCAATAAACCTTTACGATAAATCAACAGCTTTATGAACTAACTTATTTAACGGTTTCTCCAGTTAATTTATAATAGCGAAGTAGAAAAGTTCCTAGCAAAGTGTCAGGTCTCACTGACTTGTTAAATCAAACTCATATTCTACATGGAAAACATTGAAAAGCTTCAAATCAAAAGTAGCACGTAACAGACACACAGGTACAAACAGGTAACACTCTGATTATAATAACACAATTTAAAGACACTCACCTAACGGGATCTCGCTGGGCCGATCCCATGATCGAGGTCGCTCATCACCGGTGCGTAACCATCACTACCTCAGCATCGCCTCATATTGACAGTCAGGATCTGTGAGATGATTCGCTGTCGGGGCTGTGGTCCCGGGGAAAATCCCCAGACTCGTTCAGAGAGTGCACAGTACTAATACTGACATGCCGATACTGGCCGCCGTACACTGCAAGGAATATACAGAGTTGGCAGCCTGTCGGTGTCCAGTCATAGTAAAAGTAACGCGAATCTTCCTTGTGAAGAACTCAATGGGGGTTACTCTCTCACAGAACTGGCTCTCATTTTGGCTGGTCGTGGGTTCGAAACTCGCGCGCACGCCTGTTTTTCCACCTCCGGCACCTGGCGAACTGCGACTGACTCGTTCTTCGGATGAGCGAGGCAAACTTTTCATCTTTTTATTAACGTCCACCAGATTATACGGTGTAGAGATGATTTAAATAAGATCAGAATTGCAAGTGGTTTTGAAAAAAAATATTTGATATACCGATCACTATTAAAGTCGAAATTTATGAAGAATATTTTGTTCGTAGAACAATAACGCAAGCTCAGAATATCGACAAAATTCTTCCAGTATTTACTGTATCTTGAAATTTTAGATATATTTGTAATATAAATTCATTTTTTAAACAATAAACTGGTAACTCTACTAATATCATAGTCATAATAGATTTTTTCAATTTTCCTGTCGAGTGAATTGACAATGTTTAAAATTGTTATCCCAAAAATAATATTTTTTGTTCGTTTTTATGGCATAGAAAATGGTTTTTTATGGGTAACAACACACATTTGGATTTTATAAATTTAATTGATGAGTTCTGTGTCCTGTTTCGTATAAAATGACTCATCTAGAACAATAGCATCTACAAAGGAAATATAAAAACTAGAATCAGCATCATACATTTGTAGCACGTAATGTAAGTTCTTGCCAACTAAATCTTATAAATTTTAGTTATCTTCAATCCTACTCCTAATTCCTATGGAAGAAATTTTTATTTATACAGCTTTTATTCATAACTTCTTAGCTTTACTAAATGTTCTTAAAGGCTTCGGAAAGCGTTACGACGTCAGGTGGGTACATGCGCGGATATAAAAACTGTAAAATGGAAGAAATCAACAAAAAAAGTTCATCATTGAAGATTACTAAACACCGAGGGTTTTATGAATTATTAACATTCATGTAATAAAGCCCCTAAGTAGGCCTAGTATTTAATAATTTGTATATAAATAGTTTGCAGGAAAAACACAAGCATTCAGTACTTACATGAACCTATAAAGAAAGAAATTCATTAAAATTTTACTGTGCTTCACACGTTAGGTTGTGTTCAAGACGCTTGTAAAGGAAGAAAATTTAATTAAAATTTATCCAGCATGTTATTCGCATCATGAGACGGAACGGTCTGAGCAATTACTTAATTAATAATGACTTTCAGGACATGGTTATTTCATCGTATCAATGTTACTATTTTTCTACATTATGTCGGTAAAAAATATTGTCCTAAGTTATTTTCACGAGTCCGTGTTTCCGTGAAATGCGGACAAGAAGTGGAAATTACCCAATTTCTGAGTAACATTTTAGCACTCGGCTGGGAAAAAAATAAATTGAAGTACTATGTCTGGTGGCAAGCCCTTTTTAGTTAATGAAGAAATGAAGAAAGACTATTGTATATTTAGCGCGTTGAAGAAGGCATGCATTATTGCACGAGAAAACTAATGAGTGGAGAACTTGAGATTTTGAACAATATTCGGTTGTAGTAAAAGCTTTAATAAAATTGAACTCCTTAAAGCTCAAGTTAAATCAAATACTTTCGAATTGAATGGATAAGACGATTATTTCATGACATGAATACGTTATTATATGATTATGATATGACATTGAAGGCTCCTCCCCAGCAGTCCAGAACAATCTTTTTCATGTTCGGCAGTGATATTAAGTCTTCTCTGCATCTACGTTCCGTACTACTGGAAATTTTTCTCTGCATTGAAACTGTCTGTAGTAACTGCTCGTAGAATGTATAATGACCTTCTATTTCTACGGTTGTGATGCAAGTTCCTTTTTTATATGTTTTCCTGATAATTCAACTTCAACAGGATGCCCATTCATGAAAATTTAATCATAATCGTCTAATCAGTCCCCCATGTTCTGTTGAACCATTCGAATAAGGTTGAGAATCGGCCTTTCACTAGAAAATAAAACACTCTTGCGAGATATTTAGATAGGTATTATCTATTTCTTCGGAGCAGGTTAGTACGACAACATCGACCACCAAACAAAGCTCTCCAACTTCATATCTAATTGTACATTTACATTTCATAATAAATATTAGACGGGATAACAGTAATACGTAGTATTCAATTTAGAGTAATCTCTGTCATCGAACAATAGGAAAAGATAAGGGCTACAATATTGACGACTCGATTTTCGAACGGCTGATCAACCCTGGAATCCCATCGATGGAATGAATCGTAACTTTCCGCTCCGTTGACTACGACGCACGACCGCCACGTGACGGAGGCTTCTGATTGGCTGAGCTAATTAGCACCGGAGGTGCTGACTCTAGTTGCCAGCAGCAGGAAGCATCCCAAAGTCGCTTACCTATTTGCGTTAAATAATGGTCACGAGGAAAATTTAAATGAAATATCCATGAACGAGTACATGTGTCAACAGATGTTTGTAACTTTGATAAGTTGAAGGGGCTTTAACCAACATTATGGGTCATATTTTCATTAGCAAATTAATCAATATTTCGAAGCTTACGAAAGGCATCAATAACAGGCTGATCAAATGATGATTACTTCTACAGGTAAAATGACAGCCTGATCACAACAAGGAAAACTTCAAAAAATTTCATTTTTACCGGTCATCGTTAATTTTCAAGAAAGTTTTCACACATTTTAACATTACCATGGAAAAAACGCCCACATTAATTCGCAACTGAACATACGCCTCGGAAGGACATACCACATCTTTTCGCGTCTACCCACCACCTTCAAAGATAGCATATCTGATAGAAGACAAAAATAAATATTTCATAGGGACCAATAATAATTGTAGGCACCATCAGCTCAAAAAGAGGCGCTAACAACGTCAAACATTATACATTGTTACCAATATTCACGTAAAGAATATATCGAATTTGCAAACGTTCCTCATAGGTCGGTGAGAAATCGAACATCCTGGATGCCCCTCCGAGGGCTCATCATTAACGGCTCTACTCGCGGTGTGCACTCCTTCATCCGAAATCAATCTAATTGAGAGGCGGAGGCGGCGGGAGCTGCCGCGGCGCAGCGCAGAGATGGCCTCTATTCCTGAGTTGCAGTCATGGGATGGGAAGTTGTGGAATGGGCACGTGTTAGCTTTCGGTATTGTATTAGCTTATGTGATATATTAATATTATACAACGCAATAACTACATGTGATATTTTAGCAGATGTAACGTATTAGCCCTAGGAAATATATTAGATTTTTGAAATATATTAGCCTACATAATATATCAACCGATGTAACGTTCGCTTATGTTATATAATAGCTTATCTCATAAATTAGCTCTATATAATATATTAGCTTCGCGAAATATTGTAGCCTATGTTATCCTAATATTACATAATGTAATACTATGACTTATGTAATAGATTAGCTTTGCGTAATACATCAGCTTTACGCAATGCATGAGATCTGTGCCTCATACGTGTTGGTCCTTGGGTTATCTAGGGCACCCCATCACCCCAGTAACCCAGCACACCAGCACCCCATCACCCCAGCACCCCAGCACCCCAGC